>VXAA01000281.1:112968-131175 GCA_013399115.1 Anseranas semipalmata | reverse complement strand
CCCCCCCCCCCCCCGAACAGAGAGAAATATTATAGTTGTGAAAACTCAGTGTGTTCTAGAAAAGCCGAGGCTCTTGTGCCTAGTTTACCCAGAAATGTGCTTAAATATCAATGTTTTAATGATGCATTCCTCAGAGTCCCTTATTTTGCCAGAGCTGTATTTTCAAAGGCTTGCTCTAAAAGGCATTGGGGGAGTGGAAATTACAGCACTTGCAGCCCCTGACAGAAGCTGTATGTGGTAGAAGCATGGAGTGCATGCTGAAAGGCTCCATGTGGGACTTCCCAGCGCTCTCAGGCTTACGCAGGTCTCCGCTGCTTTGTGCTGAGGAACCAGCCACCTCAGCAGAAAGGCAGCTGCTCCTCCATTTTCAAGTCCATTTATCAAAAAGGAGTCTCTGGCTCCAGACTGAGGCATCCACCTATGGCTGCTGGTGGAGAAGCTCTGCCAGGACTGCTCAAGGAGCAATCAAGGTGTCCCACCAGGCAAGCAGCAAAGGCTCTGGCTGTTGTGGCCAGGGAGGGATGGACATCCACTCCTGTTACCTCAAAGGGTTGCCAAGAGCCTCACGGTTGCAACCAGAAAAAAGACCTCAAAGGAGAGCCATGGGCCTGGAAACCCCCAAGAGAAGCAGCAGCCTGACACAGCATGGAGAGACCCAGCACTGGGAGGTGAGGAAGCACTGAGCTGTTTCCCAGAAGCACAGAAAACCCTCAAGGACCTGCAGCTCCTAACCTAAGCAGCAGCCTCAGCCTGCTGCAGAGCAGGGACAAGGCTTTTCCTCAAAGCACTGATAACCAACCCCTGGGCCCAACAGGGTGAGTGGAGCTGCTCGTCTCTGCCTCAGCCAAAGCTGGGCCCTTTTCCCCTCCTCAAGCTGCTTCTCTCAGGGGAGTTGGTGCTTGGGTGAGCCATACAGGACTTTCTGTCCTGCTGACTTCTCCTCTAAGCACACGAGCAAGCCCATGCTGACCACACCTCTTTTATTGTTCCCTTCCACAAGCTCAGGTGGGTCTGCCAGAGTTTTCAACCATCTTTTCTACTCTTTGGCAGGGAGTTAAGTTGTGGCTGCTGCTGCTCTCAGCAACATGCAGCTCACCTGTGGCTGGGGCTGGAGTCTTCAAATCACAGCCAATTAGGGGGGTTTGTAGGCTGCTGGTATGGTAGTGTTTCTGCCCATTGTATGGATGAATGTGAGATCTTAAAATAACAGAATAATTTTCTAACTTGCCTCAATGTAGGGTTGTAGTCTCTAGGTAGAAAGTGATGTAGGCCTGTTGAAATGAGCATAGGTACCAGATTTAGCAAGTGAAGGTACTTGGAGTCGCATGGATGTCTGCTCTAGAGAGCACTTGTCTGTTTGCCAAGATAAAAAGGTTTATATATTTGTGTTTGATATTGTATGTTTGTGCAAGATATAAAAAGCTTATATAGTGACACTTGCCTGTTGTTAAACTATAGTTAATTGCATTTTTGATTTTAGGCAGTAAATGAATTTTTATTTTTGAATTCACCAGCAATTATTTAACAGCTACAACTTTTTTTTTTTTCCTTTTGTTTTTACATATCGAAGAGAGATAACTATGACAAAGGGCAACGGGGTTGCAATAGGCACATCTGCTGCTGACCTGATGAGTCTCAGTGACTTGGTCAGCAGATTTAAAAAATAGGTGTTGAAATGAATGCCTATAAAGTCAAAGCATTAGGTGCTTTAGTTTGGCAGAAATTGAGTATTTATTTAGGTAATTATTACTGTAGAAAAAGAATCATCTTTCAATTAAATATATGTGTTTACACAGCAAGAGATGAGTACTTTTAAACATTGAAAAACACTACAACTTTTCCAGCTAAGATACAGAACATAAATATTGATCAGTTCAGAGACAACAGTTATTGGGCTGATCCACTGGCCAGCAGCTTGTGCCATGCAACTGAGCCTGGATTACTGGAAAGTGTGTGATTTCATTTGTTACTTGCAAATACGATGTGCTATTTTTCAGCATTCATGTACCTAACTGGTATTATACTGCAAACAGTAAAGGATGCATTAGCTATAGCTAATGCCTTTCTTGGGTAAAGTCTGTAATAGAAACTTGATTTCCCAGCTTGTGATGAATGTGAAAGCTCTGAAATCCATTATTTTGGCCCTGCAAAGTGACTGTAAGTGCTCTGTATTGCAGACCTATAATTCCTTCAGTTCTGTTAATGTTTCAATTCTGTCACTGGTGCAAAAAAAAAGAAAAAAAGCAACCAAACAAAAAAGAGCCCCAACCCCTGAAACAAGCCAAAGCAATCCTCCCCACCACACTCACATTAAGGACTTCAGGTAATCAGGTGTACTGCATAGAAGAAAATAAATTACCATTTTTTCATTATTTCCCCGATAACTTATTCCATGCAGAATGTTCAGCAGTTTGGGTCGTTTAAGCTGGATGCAATCCTCATTTATGACTCACAGGTGCAGTTGCATGTCCCTCTGCTTTGCTGGGGGCTGATCTTGGTTCAGCGTTACACTCCAACCATTATTAACCTGTGTTAATGGCTGGTTGATGGATGCTGAGCTTGACCTTGAACTCACAGAAACATTGCTGGAAAATGCTCAAGTTGCAGTTTTGGTCTATTTGTTCTTCTATTAACAGCTTTAACAACTATTGATCAAAATACTGAAAAAAATCCAAGTGTTGTTTTGTCAGGTTGATTTACAGCAGCAACAACATTCATCCCCAGCTCAGTGCCTGTCAAAGCTCAGGCACACAGAGGGGAGGGAAGGCAAGGAGTACACTCGTTTGCTGTCTTCTCTTTTTGTAGAGCCGCAGCAGCCAAGAGAGCATCGGTACCTTGATGTTGGCAGTGACTAGCTGCCTGAGATTGTGTTTTAGAGCAGTTTTGTGAGGCTTCATCTGGAATCACCGTAATAAGCCTTTTTTTCAAGCCCGCAGGGTACAACGCCCTTGGCAGGCGTCTGGTGAGGAACCTTGCTCTTTCTGAGGTCTTTGCCCAGAGATTTAACTTACTGGGCAGTCTCCACCCTCCACTACGCAGACACATTTCTGATGTCCTCAGCACCGTTCCATCGTTCACGCCCGTAAAAGACCAGCCTAATGGAGTGGCAGTCTGTAGGGAGCTTCTTGTGTAACAGCCAGTTCCACCGGACACACAGAAGTCTGCTAGAGCTGGCGGTGGCAGTGAAAAGGCACCAGACAGAAGTGCACTGCAGCATCCATGGTCGTGCAGAGGGCTGGTCGCCTGCCCTGGCTGTGTTTGGCCCCTCTTGGCCAGGACAGCTCGGGGGACATGGCTGTGTCCCCCGTGAGGCCTCGGCCGCTGGGTGCTGTTGGGAAGCGGCTGCACGGGTGCAAGCTGGGCCCTGAGGCTCTGCTCCACCAGCTGGGGGCATCCTGCTCTCACCGCGCTCTGCCTGCCTCCCACCGGCCCGGGGCAAGCCCTTCGAGTCCCCACGCACCCGAATCAATGCTCCACCACAGACCGGTGGCAGCGCCTTTAACAATGGCCCATGTAACCAAAATGCTGAATCAGGAGTCGTGAATGACAAAAAGGCAAGGAATTCGTAGGGTGAAACTAATTGCAGTAGGGGCTTGATACGTTTGGAATGCAAAAATGTTATTGAGCTTTCAAGAGCTTGCAAACTGCAACGGTGGGGAGTTTGTCCCCGGTGAGCCACCCGTGCAGCTCTGCGCCGTGTGCTGGCATCAGCCTGGGCACCCAGCCCCGTGCCGAGACTGCTCCGTGCGCTCTCATTGTGAGAAGGCAGCGGTAGTCCGGTACTTGGGCCCCTTTTTCTCCTATTTATTTGGATAACAAATTAATTACAGCAAGATAATTTACTGAATCTCTTAAAACTAAACAAGATTGTTAAGAGATCTAATGCTTCATCTTAATTGGTGTTCTGAAGGTTATCGTGTGCTATATCTTTACTAGTTTAAATAAATTATAAGAATTAAATATTCATGAAGTTCCATTGTTTGGCTTAGTACGTTTGCTTCCTGTAGCATAATTCATTCAACAGTTTTGTACAAACTGTATAAGTATGTTTTAATTGCTATAACATAATTTACAGATTTCCTCCCATATGGCTGATTGCAATAGTAGATACAGCAAAATATCAGTTGGCAACATTTGCTTAATAAATTGTGTCTGAGCAAGAAAAGCTGTATTGTTTCAGTAATTCATACTCTCCAAGTCTTTATGATTGCCTCATGTCGTTTGTTTGCAGTCAGCGCTTAACATAGCCCCCACAGCATGGCACGGCCAGCGCCCATCCGCAGCACCGCCGCCCCGTGGCCCCGCTCAGCCCCGCTCAGCCCCGCTCAGCCCTGCTCAGGCTGCCTGCCGGCTGGCAGGGCGGCTGGGCTGGCGGCCATGCCCGAGGGAAGCCTTCGCCTGCCCGGGGCAGCCCCACATGCTTAGAGGTTTTTGTTCTTCTTAGCTCAGCAAGCGTCAGCCTTGAAAGTGCTGCCAGCGGCTGTCGGGAGAGCGGAAACCATTCCGCCTGGTTCCCGGGTCTGCTCCGAGTCAGCGAATCCCAGACCCAGTTTGCTCCATTTTCCAAGTCAAAACAAGGCCCCTCCCTCAGCCAGCGCACACTGGCTGGAGCCTGGGCACGTCGCTGCCTCCAGGCTTGCAGCGCGCTGCGGTGGGACGGGCGCGGGGAGCTGGGCGTCGCGGGACGGAGCAGCCGGCGGGGCGCGGCGGTGCCGACCAGCCAAAGCCAGCCTCCCCGGCCCTGCGCTGCGCGGGCCCACACAGCCTCGCGGCAGGGGAGAGGTGTCGTGCTCCTCCTGGGTCCTCCCTTCAGCCGGGGCGCAGCGCAGGAGCAGGAGCACAGGTGAAGCCCAGGGCCTCGACAGGGGCCTTTCCTGCTCTGTTCCCGTTTGCTCAGCCCCGCGGGGCACTGCTACAGTTGGTGCCCGCAAGCCGCTTCCTTAGTGATAAATGTGGCAGGGAAAATGAGACATTTTTGCATTGACTTTTTTTTCTCTCTCATTCAGCATTTGCATGCACATTGCTTTAGCAGAAGAGCCCAGTTAGCACTAGCTCCTTTTGGCAAGCTAATGAGGGCTGACGAGCAGCTTCGCTGCGCCCTGAGCCGTGTGTGCTCGTGCCGCAAGCTCCGAATTCGGCGCTGAGGCTGAGTGAACTTGGCAGGGGGAGATGCCGGTGACCCAGGCTTGCTGGTACGTGTGGCAGAGCCCAGCCTTGAAATGTAAATGTTCTGATCTGCTGTGGCGATTGCGTGTACAGCACTGTGCTTGCAGAGAACTGGGATGTGTTATAATGAGGGCAGGGCAAAGTGTAGCTTTAAATATGACCTGAAACAACCAGAAACAAACTGCGTTTGTGACAGCTCTGCTGCTAAGGCACATCCAGTATTGGGAATGAAGGTGTAACCAAACTGTGTAAAAAGGGAATTTGGATGTCTCTATGTGTGTGCATAAGGGCAGTTTCCACAGCCTCTTCTTCAGTACTTCACTGAGGCTTACACTAGCAACCCATGCAATCAGTTTTAATAATACAGATGAGTCTTTCATGCTCAGCTCATGTTAATGATATGTATTGACTTTTGCATATCGTAAATTGTGCATGAAATGACCCATTTCTGTCTACTAGCAATGTTACAGTGCAATTATTACTTTGTTGCACAGTTTGAAAAGTGAGTGTTAAAAATGTTCCCTTTTCACTCACTAGCAAAGTAGCGGTTCCTCACTGAGGACATTCCAGGATTAGCTTAATGATGTGAATCTGCCTGTTTCCAAAAAAAAAAAAAAAAAGAGAGAGGGCTGTTCTTTAGGCACAGCCTGAAGAATACAGCCTGAAGAATTTGTCTTTGAACTTCAGCACTGTTGAATGTGCTCAAATACAGGGATATTATTGCACCGAAGATAATAAACAAATAACTGAAGATAAGAAATAAATTACAGTTTAAAGTGCAGGAAAAATCATGCAAAATTCAGAAAGCAGTCACTATGCTATCATCATTATTGGTCTTCTAATGTAGTTGCTGATATTTATCTAAAACTGTATTAAAAAGAGGAAAATCATGAATTTTATTCTCCAGTGTATTCTGATATTTCAACATTTTTTCATCTTCAGTCTGGAAAAGGGTCACTACAAATACTACTACTAATAATAATAATAAAAAAAAGGACATGGGATGAATATTCCTGGAAAATCCTGTAAGATGCAAATGCAACCTTCAAATTTCTGCAAAGCACACTATCCGTTCTGAGTCATCCCCCACTCCAAATGTTCTCGTTTCAGTCAGTTTGATTTGGGTTTAACGCAGGTTTTGGAGGTGTTCCTTGCACAGTTCTCTTGAATTGTTCTGTACAGCTTCGTGCAGCTCAGTGCGCACACCGTTTCTTCCCTCTCAAGCAGGTGATGGGCAGAGCTGTGCTCTCCCGAGCGCCCTGGAGCGGCCGGGTGCTGGAGCCCACGCTGCCGCAGCTGGGGCGTCTGCAGGAGAGCTTTGGGATGGGTGATGCTGCAGGACTGGTGTTCCCTGCCTTGCCACAAGACTTATGGTGTTGCTGTTCTGCCCAGGCTTGAGCTATGGCAGCATTTACAAGAACACTACAGTTGCTGTATTTCTCTTGCCTGTCCTGTGCCTTTGTGCTTGGTTTATTGCCCCAAAGGTACAGATTTACATGGGCTGAGAGGTGGATGTTATGCAAATTGTGGTGCATAATTCTCACCACCTCTTGGTACCTTGTGTGCTGATGAATGCAATTTATCTGCAGGAAACGAAAGAAATTTTTCACATGGCAGGTCCTTCTCTTTTTCTGTTTTGTTCATTGCTTTAGAATTAGGTGTGACAGTTTTGTGTTTAGGAAGCATCATTTGTTCTGCCATGCTAACGTCATGCCAGTAAAAGGTTAGTGCTCCTCCCACTAGGAGCCAGGCTCTGGGCTTTCCTCTTCCTGTGCCCCCACAGCATGTTTCCACAACTTGTGCACATTTCTTCAAGAAGAACAAACCCCAATCAATAAATCAGACTGTGTATTAACCATTTATATAATATGGACAAATTATATGATAATATGGCAGAGTATTACTGCAAGCATAAGCCTATTTTGGCATTAAAATGTTAATGTAGCGATGATAAGTTCAGAAACAAGTTTATATTGAATGCACACTCAGAAATACGTAGTGGCAGTCTTCCCGCACTGGTAGGAGAGCCCCTGAAGCCAGTTAGCTGAGACAGTGACTCATGGCCTTCCCGCCGCAGCTGTTCGGCCCTTTCCAAAGCCCACAAATAGCCATTGCAGAAGACAGTGAGGAGGGGGCACGCTCGCTCTGTGCCAGGGTCCTGGTCCCTGCCCCGGGATGCGGTCCCCGCCGCCGCTGGCAGTCCCCGGACGTGCGCCAGCCGCATCCAGCACGGGGCAGAACCAGTCTTCCTCTTTAAAAGTAAAAAAAATAATGTTATTACTTAAAAGAAAAGGGTGTAGGGAAGTAAGGGGTGCTTTCCCAAAGCAACCCGGTGAATCTAGATACGAGTAGCCAAACTACTCACTGACTTTTGCTCTTTTTCCCCATATTTTCAGAACAATATATGTTTTCGGTGAATTTACTCCTGGAGCTATTTTACTTCAAGACACTGGAAACAACACTGCACACACTGGTAAGAACCAGAGCAGGCTGAATGAGGTTTAAGAAGCAGAAATGAGGAACAGAGGGATATGGGACTGGTATAATAAAAAGGGAAGCAATAAAGCCATTTGCTGTATTGCTAAGGTAGGTGCTAAAGTAGGTGCCTCTGTAGGTGAGGCAATACGTTTCCTCTCCAGCCTGGGAAGGATTTCCATGCTGTGCCTGAATCTCCTTTGGGCTCTGGTCATTGAACAACTTCAAACTGAAACCTAACAGGACAACTCCAAGCGGGGCTATAGCCTCACGCAGAGGTGCCTAGACGGGCCGTTTCTTTGAGTTCTCCTCTGTGCCAGTGAAAGAAGTCATTCCTCTTTCTCACCCCCTGCTGAGCCTCTAGCTCCTTCCAGCCATTGTGTCCCACCACACCATACAGTGCTGAGAGTCCTCAAACTTCACCGTGGGACAGCATGCGTGCACAAACACAGGAACAGCTGCATGCTTGCCCCGCATGCACACAGCCAGAGCCGTGAGCCCCGGATGGCGCTGAGCCTCCTCTTTTGCAGCAGCATTGTTCAGGGGAATGACCGTGCCCTGGGGTGCACAGGGGTGCGGGCAGGAGGGGACCCCCGGGGGCCTGGGACACGCCGCGTGTTGGACACCCGCTGGGCACCTGCTCCTGCCGCCCCCAGCACCCGGCAGCACTGACCACGGCCGGGGCGCTTCCACTGGGGACAAGCGCTCGCTGTCGCCCTGCGGGGGTCCTTGGCAGCAGCACATCAGCAGCTCCCCACTTGGTCAATAAGCCAGCACATTCTTACCGGAAAACATTTGCATGTTTTTAATCATAATAGGCAGCTGAAAAATGTAGGCTCTGACCACAACAAAAGCTTAAAGGACACTGCAGCAGGATGTGGTGATGGGGTTACCTGTGGCCAGGCAGCAAGGTACGGGCACGGCAGGGGCAGCGTGACCGCACTGTAGGGAGCAGTGCTGCGGAGCAAGGTAGAGAGCAAAAATCCAAAGGTTATAGCTGGAAAGAATTCAAAACTTAATCCCATAATTAATCCCAATAACTAATATTTAAGACAAAAAAGAGCCTTTTGAAATCATGCCATCCTAGAACACATATGCGCTTTTCCTTAGTCTTTAAATAACTCACTGGCTATATTTATATGCCATTTTAGCTTAGCATGTTTCCTTTTTCTTTCTTGCAGTTTTCTGAAGAATTCTTTATTTCAATAGCTCTTTCATGTATTTCGTTAACATTGTGTTTTATTAAAATCTTTTTGCAGTGATTAGAATTATAGGCACACATTTAAAGAGAAACCAAAGAGATTAAATGATGTTAATAGAATTTAAGACAGTCCATTAGCAACTTTTTGCCATATTTGTAAAATTCATGAAGCAACCTGTTTAATTATATACGCTGATGAAATCCAGGTTTCAGGGCCTACCAGTGAATTAGCGTCAACGTTAAATGTTTAGTTTAAGGTTGAACCACGCATCAGTCTTCGTGTTTTCTGGCATAAGTCATTTGTCAACAGTGTCAAAGCCATGCAGATCCATTTATCAGCAAGGAACCGATCATTTTTAGGGAAGATAACCCGAAAGTTTGGCTGCCTCTCCCAGGAGCTGGGTATCTTGCACCTGCTCTGTTTCCCTGTACTCCCGTTTCGCAGCCCCGCACGGCCTGCCCGAGGACAGCAGCCGGGGCAGGCAATGGCTGCTCCAGCGGCAGCGGGGCCGGGAGGCAGCGGGGCAGCGTGACGGGCTCCCAGCGCTGCGAAGCAGGGCTCCAGCGCAGGTTTGGGCAGCCCAGCGCCTCGGCAGTGCCCGGTGGTGCTGTCAGCCAGCCCGCAGAGTTTCTGCACGGAGCTGTCCTGTGGAAAAGCCCGCGAGAGAGAAGCCCAGGAGAGCTCACAGCAACACGGGACAAACCCTGCTCCTGCCTTCTGCCGCAGGGAAGAAGGCGGTGTAATTCAACCCCCGTGTACTTTCTCTAGGACCCTGATACAGCACTTCAACTCCCTGCAGATCTTTACAGCTCATGATCTAGTGTTTCTTTTCCTTAAAACCTGTTTTCTAGTATGCAATTCCAAGTTTTCTATTCCCAGTTTAAACCTTAATCTAAATTTAGAAGAGATTTAGATACCAGTGCTCTAACAGGAGAAGGGACAGGCATCCAGCTGAGACAGCCTAATAACATGCCGCTGACTGAAATCAATCTCTGCCCACAATAATTATAATTTTGAGCAGGCCAGCTCCCATTGTTACAAGTTATCACATACCACCACAGCTCTGCTGTAATTGCACAGCAGGTCATGCACCTTCAGCCCGATGGCCAGTTGCAAGCTGCTGTGTTTGTGAGCCCATTGATGACAACTTTGGGAGCTTTCCTTCTTCAGCGGCAGCCAGAAATGTGATTGAAATGCCACGTTAAGACTTTAAATGCTCGAGCTGATTGCCCCGCACTTCCCAGCTGCTCCTGGGCTTGTTTTCATGCCAGGGCTGGGCACCAGGTGGCAATGCCCAGCAGCAGGACCTGGGAGCGGGTGCTGGTGACCTGCCGAGGGTCCCCCCAGGGCAGCTGGGTGGCTCCAGCACTGGTGTCCTGCCAGCAGCCCCCCGCCCGCATCGCCCTGCCTCCCGGAGCAGCCGGCGGTGCTGGCGCCTGGGAGGTCCAACCCTCTCCTGCCCTGCCCTTCCCACCTGCCTGGTGCCCCCTGGGGGGCAAAGCAAGGCTTGGGGCAGGAAACGGGGCATTTTCCTCCACCTCTGCACAGCAGAGGGAGTGCAGAGGAGCCAGCCAGCCACCTCCAGCGCTGGGGTGCAGGTTTTAAGTCATTTTGCCTTTTAGCACAGGACAGGACGGATTTCAGCTTATACTTCTGTGAATAAAAGCCTCAGTTACCTGGTGTTGGTTTGACAATACAGAAATCTGAAGGTAATCACTTAATTTCTAACTTTCATGATTTTCCATTTTTATGTATTTGTAGTTTTGCTCTCAAGAGTAAGTTTGTTCTCTGTGAACTCAGAATTTTGGACTGCCTACCATAGGTGGCTTAATGCTGATTTCATAGTCACTATATATTCTCCTGAACCTGATTAACAGTCTTTGTGCTAGTGTTGCTTGGAAGTGATCCAGTATAAAAATTTCACTGGAGAATGGGATTTCATCAAAATGTATTACAGGAATGTGCCAGTTTCAAAAACTTTAATCAGAAAAGGGATCTTAGAGGCAGGAGGCGTTTTCTGTTGGAAAGGGACACTGGTGAATGCAGCTGCGTTTTCATTTCAGAGGCTGTTTTGACATTTTTTTTTTCCTACTTGGCAAAGCCAGTGCCTGAAAAGAGATTTGATTTTTCCTGCAGGCTCTTGGGCCACCCCAGCTCCTGGCATGGCTGCGGGTCTCAGCCGTGGCGGGTGCCACGCGACGGGTCGGTGTGCCCCGCGCCACGGCAGCGCTGCATCGCGCACCTGATGGCAGGGTCTGGCTCTCTATTAAGCAGGGCTTTACGAAGCTGAATAAATCCCCGTGGCTCCCGAGGCACGCGTTAAGCACTCGGCACAACCCGCGGAGCAGCAGGCTGCCCGGCGAGCAGCCGCGGTGCCAGGCTGGGGAATTGCTGGCTGCTGGGGGCGGCGGGGCCGGGGCCGGGGCTGGGGCTGAGCCGGGCACAGTCACCCTGCAAGGTGCAGGCCAGGGGAGCTGTGGGCCCGTGCTGCCAGCCTTTGAGCCTGACCGCTCCATACACGCGGCTGGGATCCTGCTGCTGTTGCTGGCGTGCCTGGCACCGCCTGCAGCTGGGGAGGAAGGCGGCTGCCCTTACGATAGTGCCCCTTCCTGACACGGGCCTGGAGCCGGCCCCTTGCCTGGCACGAGCCCTGCTCATGGTCGCGGTCGTTGGCGCCGCGGGGACACGGAGCACGGCGCCCTGCCGGGGTCACGCGGTGGCCTTGCCACGGGGACACCGGCACCTCTTGGCAGCCGGCGCCGGCCTGTGTCAGCTCTGCCATTAGCCCGGGTGCCACCAGGAGACACCTGCAATGGATGTTTGAGGGCAGCTCAGCAGATCTCCTGGGTGCCGCTTTGCACCATTTCAGGCGTTGTGCCTGTGGCAAACGGCCAAGTCCCTTGGCTGTGCAGTGTGAGCTTCTTACTCAAGGTTGGTTTACCGTGTTCTTTTTCTTCATTCAAAGTCTCCTTTCTCTTAGCTGTTAGGTAGTTTGATGAAATCAGAGCTGAAAAGAGCCAGCTTGTTCTTCCCCACTTTATTTTCATCCTTTTGAAACAGTCAGGTGCTGACCCATAGTAGATGCTTAACTCAGTGCAGGGCAGCTCCACTGAAATACGGGTTACTGTTTATGCTTTACAGAAGGATCACATAAACACATTCAGCTGAAGTAAGATCAGTCTGCACAAAAATAAATGTGAGTTCAGGGATGAAACAGAACTCCAGTAATTTAAAATAAAACAAAACCAAAACACTGAGTAACTTCAGAGAGGTCCCTTGAACACTCACGGTGCTGCTATTCAATCTATGCACAGTAAACAAACCATTGCTATTTCTTGGTGTACAATAAAAAAAAACTATTTCTTGGTGCACAACAGTACAACGATCCTGTGTTCAGGACACTACTCCTGCATTCATCATTTTGGGCTTAGGCAGTGCTCTGCATGTGCTACACAGCTTTACATTGTGGTGAGGCAGTATCAGGCTGGCAAACTGAGCTGGCACATAAATCATATGAGAAGAAAATATCTGTAATAATCCACCAAATTGTACATTCATTCTCTGGGATGCTTTTTGCTCCACGAGTGCCCTCAATTCACTGACAGAATACCCTGAAGGAGTAATGAAGGCCAGGAGGGACCCCCAGCGGTCTCTGCCCTAGGCCAGGCTGGCTTTGGAGCAAAACCAGGCTGCTCCGGTGGGGACCTCACTTCCCCGGTTGCCCGAGCAGCACACAGACAGACCCGCGAAGAGCAGGGCTCCTGGCCGCCCACTGCAGAGCATGTGGATTTTCAGAAGTCAGGGGAGTTCCACAAAAATCATTGACTAGAACCTGAATTTTAGTTTCCAGTAGCAACTCCTCAGAATGAGTTGTTCAATATTTGGGTTGTTTTGCTGTGTTTGTTCCCATATGGTACCTTCTTTGATTTTTCTGCTTTCTGTACTTGTAGGACTCCTGTTTAGTGATGATGTAATTCTGTGGTTTTCCCATTGAAGAGCATTTTAAAATAAACAATCAGCATCTCAGCCAGATAAAAATAATCCTTGATTTAGTTCCCCTGGATTTATTAATAGGACTACCTCTCTCTGCTAATGCTGTTAAATCTGATGTATTTTTTAAACCTCTTTCCTACAGAGATCACTGAAGACGTGTCCCATGCTGTTAAAGATGCTCAGTATGGAAGCATTTCAGAAGAAAAAAGAAAAAGAGTTAAAGCCACAGCAAGACGTATTACCTAAATACCAGTAACAGGCACGTGAAGGGATGGTTAATTACAGTGCTGTCTTGCTTTCAGAAAGCCACTCTAGCAAGTCATGCTCCAAGACCTGGATGCACAGAAGTTCTTTCTTGTTGAGCTTGCCCAGATTCACATTCAATGCACCCAGAAATGGCTTGTATGATGTTATTGGTTGCTATACATGAAACTACAGCAAAGAGATGGAGGTACCTACTGCCTTATTTAGCACAAAAACTCAGTATCTAGAAAAATTGTCTGGAGAGTAGGCAGAGAACTATAAGTCCAGTCAACATTGTGCTACCTTTTAAATAAGGTTTTATTAAGAAAATTTTTAAAGAAGAGTTGTTGAGATAAGTCAATGGGAAGACTAACTCCTCTGGGACTGGGTTGCAGTCACATAAATACAGACATGAACACCTTGCTTTATAATGCACTTAAATTAAGATCTGTTTTTATTTCTTGTCCTGCTGCTCTTGCAGTTCAATCTCCAGCTGATGTCCTAATCCTCTCTGTCACTTAATTGCCAGCTGCTAATATTGCTTTCTTTGAGCCTCTGTACAGCAATAACTGCTGCAACATCAACACTGCCTTCAGCTGCCTGGGGCTGGGGCAGCATCTCGGGGACACCACTGCCATGGCATTGTCTCCCATAGGGGCACCCCTGTGCTCCCAGGAGCATGACAGCGGTGTCCTCAAGATGCTGTCACCAGCCCAGGCTACCAGCTACGCCCACATGCAGCAGTGTCCCGTTCATGCAGGAGAGGCGTTATGGCCATCCCTGGCACCTCGCTGGAGGCAGCTGGGAAATACCCATGGGAAAGCATACATCCCTCCGTCTGGAAGGAGAGGGTGCACCCCTTGGTGCCGTCCTTCCTCTGCTACTGCTTGCAGTCAGTCTTCTGGGAAATGGGTTGCAAGCCTGGAAATCAAACAAGTGTTGGAAGAAACATCTTTCTGAAAATGGTCTTCTTTTCCTGGCAAAATGGTCTCTCAGAGGAGGTTTACATTGGATATTAGGAAGAATTTCTTCATGGAGAGGGTGGTCAAGTGTTGGAATGGGCTGCATAGGGAAGTGGTGGGGTCCCCATCCCTGGAGGTATTTCAGAGATGTGTGGGCATAGCGCTTAGGGACATGGTTTAGTGATGGGACTTGGTAGGTCAGGTTGACGGTTGGACCTGACAATCTTGAAGATCTTTTCCAACCTGTGTGATTCTACAATTCTATGAAAAGCCAGGTTGTAGAGGAGGGTCAGGGGTCCCACCTGCCTCATGGACCTGATGGCTTGCCCATAGATTCTGGTAGCAGGACCTCAGGGGATGCCCCAGGGTGGTGAGAGGTGCTGGAGAGCACACATAATACAGCACAGTTTGTAATGGAAGTGGTTGATTCACTAGGGAATATGTGTTTGAGTGAAGGCTTGCCTTAGCGGTCAGCCTTGTCTTAAAGCACCTGGGGCCTCTTGCTATGGAGAAGTAAGTTCTCAAAAGCTCAGATTTGACAGTGCCACAGAGAAGACAAAGTGAGAGCTGGTAACAGCTGCAGGAACATCCCGGATGCTGGAGGTGGGAAGGACATCCTGCAGCATTGGGAGCATCCCATGGGGAAAGTTTAAAGGGGGCTGCACCAGGCTGAACGTGAAGAAATGTGACATCTTCTGCTCCCCTCTTCTTCCTTTCCATTTGTGGAGCCTGAATCATTGTGCCCCACGTCCCTGTGGAGCTATAGCATTGCTGCCAGCTCCATGAGACAGATAAAGATCTAATGGGAAGAGTGGATGGATGGCTTCAGTCACCACAAACCTGGTGACATTTATCTGCCAGTGTTTAGAAGTTATCCAGCTGTTAGGGTTTGTCTGCATATAGCTGTCAGTGCTTGTGCCATCTCATCTCACGGCCAGCCAGGTCACAGACCAGCCAAGGAGCTGTGAGAGCTGTCCAGCTGTGACTGTGTCCCTATGGCACCTGGGAGGCTCCATGAATGCACCCTGCAGGTGAGCCTTGGTAAAAAGCCCCAGGCACCCATGACTGCTGGAAAGGCTTCTGGATGTGGGTAGGAACAACCAACAAATCCCCTACCTGATGGCAACTGAGGTCCTACACTGACTTCAGCAGAGCCATGCCATTTATATCAGCCTGGAAATGGCTCATTGACTCAGTTGGGACTGTTCCAGTCTATATCAGTAGAAGATACAGACTATATTTGTTCCCTTCCTTCCTTAAAAACACCAAAAGAGGAATAAAAACCCCCACAAAATCTTGGTGCTCAATTAAGAAAATAAATTTCTCTTGAGGTGACTTGAAGTTTTTACCAGTAGTCATTGTCTATATTGTCTGTGGTGTTGACTACATTGGTCAAAATTTCAAGTCACCTGAAGAGAAACTTCTAGTTAGTACTTTCCTTATTTCCTTTGCCTTTGTAGGTTCATTTTTGCATTAGCACCTCTTTTTATAAGTAGTGCAAACATAATCTTCCTTCTGTTTACAAAAAGAGGAAAAGATTTTGTTTCAACATAATGTAATTAAAAATGAATATTTTACAGATAAGCTTATAGCTGGAGGGGCTTTATTTTTGCAGGATTATTCTCTCCTATTTCATAAAATTAAAGGGCAGAAAAGATATCAAGTATTTTCTAATACCATCAAAAAAATTTGGCCAGTTTAATTGACATTTTTTAAATAGGATTAATTTAGTACTTGAGAGAGATGAAAGATTGATAGGACTGGAAAGTGAAGGCTATAGTTTATGAATATGAGGAAGTGTCGACAGAAACAGCAGTGGGCTTCAATTGTCCTGCTGCTCTCTTTTAACATGTCCTGAACAGGCTCTTGAGACAATAACTCAGACTCAATCTCATTTTATCTTGAACCTATATGAAATGGAGAATGACAATCATTACAAATTCTGCTGAGCTAGGGGATAGTTTGGATAGCAGAAACCTGGTGTAATGTTAAAAGTGCTGAGGCCATCACATTCACTTGAGTGATCTGAAGAGTGTAGAGGTGAAAGTCCAGCATCCAAGGAGAAGCTTATTCAGAAAGTAAGATATATTATTTTATTTTCCTGCGCAGATGACCATCTCCTGAACTAATGCTTGCAATTTAAATGCAATACCAAGGATGAATATTTTTTAGTTTTAGGCAAGGACTGTTTGCTGTGAATGATGGGATTATTTTATATTTGTGCTACATATGAAATAACATACTTATATTCACCTCAGAATTTAAACAGGCAAGAAGATACAACAGTGGTAGGAAAAGCAGGTTTTTCCTTTTCCTTTTCCTTTTCCTTTTCCTTTTCCTTTTCCTTTTCCTTTTCCTTTTCCTTTTCCCTTTCCCTTTCCCTTTCCCTTTCCCTTTCCCTTTTCTTTTAGAGCAAAAATTATAGCTGAAACATTGAACAACATAAAATACTCCTTAAAGTTCACTGTAGATGGAATAGATGATCCATTCCTTAGCAGGTCACCCTATCTGTACTTATATGTAACTACATTAGGTTTTCTTCTCGGGTGTAGCAGATATTTGGGTTGATTGTCGTTTTTCAGATGCTGAGCAGCCCAGCTGCAGGTGTGACGGTGAGAACGCCTGTTTTGACCTGGGAGCCCAGAGCTGCTGTGGCGAGGAGCAGTGGCAGCGGGGAGGAGAGCAGCCCTGCCCGCTTGGCGGCAGGGAGCGCGGCAGGAGCGGGCGCAGCAGCCCCTGGCCACCCCGCGGTCCCGGGCGGGCCGGGGGACGCTGACACAGGGCAGAGCAGGGCATGGGGCTTGGGGCGAGCGGTGACGCAGCTCAGAAGCTGCAGCGTGGGGCTGGACGCCTCCAGGGCTGCCTGCGCACCCTCCTCGGGGACAGCCCGGGCAACGCGTGGTTTTGCAGCCTGCCTGCACCTGCAGGTGATGCGTGCCTTGTCGGAGGAACCCAAGCTTCGCGTGGCCAAGGTAAAGAGCGGAGAGAAAAGGCAGAGGCATCCGCCAGCCTGGCAGCTTCCAAACAACTGCGGATAGCCAACAGTCACGGAACACAAGCATGTCTTCAGAGTCATTCACGTACGCAGGCGAAAGGCTACATTATCCGATAATGCACTTGAAGTGCACAATTCAAGTGGTGATCTTTAAAGTGCTCAATGAAGTACACCGAAACACTGTGAACAACTGTTCTTAAGCGGCTTCTGGGGACGCTGCTTTTAAAATATGAGTTTCATTTCTTTTGTGTGGTGTTCCAGGTCACTGGCCCTTTGTTCCACTTCTGTGAGTCCTTGTTGGATGACTGCCATTTCTCATCCTTCTTTGATTATTTCCAGCTTTATTTAAGGAGCTGCTCTCTGCAGATTGTTTAATGAGAAGGATTTCCTCACGCAGGAAGAGCTTCCATCCTTTCCTTTTAAGTGTCAGGGTGGATGTTTCCTCCACTGAACAGTAACCGCATTTAATAGTTTCGTTTCTTTAATTATTAGCAATGAAATTTCCTTCCTTTGGTCTTGTATGAAGTGACAGTTTAGAGCATCTCCCCTGGAACTGTTTTAAAGAAAACAGACAAATACCGGCATTGGATTCTGTGAGAAGTAGATCTTGGTGGAGACTGGTTCGTCTCACACAAGACCCTGTTCAGCTCATTTTGTGATGCTTTTATTGGTGCTTTACCAAACCTGTTATCATCCCTGTATCAATGTTACAGCGGGTCTGAGATTTGCAAACAGTCCTATTAAGAGTGGAAAGCCAAAACATTGTGTAGGTTTTGAGGAAGAAGTAAGTCTGGAGGCACTCAGAGGGTTTGAAGGGATGTTTTAATTTCTCGGTGCCATTTGGAAAGGAAGAAAGATGGAGGGAAGAGGGGGAGAATAGAAAACACTCATGAGAGGGGATTCCCAGCCCCTGCAGCTGCCACTGGAGCACCCAGGAGGGAACAAGCCCGGGGGCTGGTGGCGGCACTCGGTGCTGCCCAAGGCAGGGCCCTCCCCGCCCCTCACCGGTGACTGCTTGCTCTTGCCACCGCCATTTTTGGCGACCTCAGCTATCCCGGGGAGGGCGATTTCCCGCTCCGCTCGCACGACCCCGCAAGGCAGCGCCAGGCATGTGGCGCGCGCCCCGAGGCAGCACCGGGCTGCGCAGGTGCCCCTGCCCCAGGCGCGCGTG
>VXAA01000281.1:98427-112916 GCA_013399115.1 Anseranas semipalmata | reverse complement strand
GCCCGGCCCCGGCGTCCCGCTGGCTGGTGGCCACCCTGGGCCGAGGCAGGCCTGGAGCAGCTCCCGCTGGCCTTCGGCTTGGCGTGGGTTTGCACGGGGAACGAGCAGAGACTGAAAGCTGCTCTGAGAGGCAAACTGTGACAACTAAAGTGCAAGCTCTCTTGGATCTTTGTTTTATACCTGGGTAAAACCTGCCTAAAACCAGTTTATTTAGTATTCTTTATTGCCTCTCAACTGGAAGCCATGTTTTTGTAGTCCAAAATCCAAATTTAACCCTCACTAGCAAGGTCTGATGAAGAGGTGATAGGACATAAGCTTAAGCTATGTGCTATGCATATTCCAAGGAAAACAATGCTTTTTATATACAAAGATGTTTCAAATACGTCACTGTACTCACTTTCACTGCCTGTCACAGTCTGAAAGGAAATAATAAGTATTTTTTTTATCCTACTTAGGGCCAGTGGCCATCCATCCTCCTGCAGGCGTGGTACTGGTAAAAAGGCCTGCAATCAGAGGTGAGCAGATGTGCTGCTGGAGTGCACTTGCTATTTGTTGTACTCAAATATTCACTGCAGAGCTATTATTACAGAACACATTAGTGGCCCTGTAATATATGACTTGTGGGCATGATGATATTGTCTGAAAGGGTCTCTAACTTGGTTTCAATAAGGCTGACATGTGGAAAGGAATAGTGCCAACCTTTTTGTTTTCTTCCCTGATGTTGATGTTTTTCTATAAATTTTTGAACAAAACTGGGGTTTGGCCATGGTTACAGTTTTGTTCTGACTGCTGTTTTCCAAATTGCATTGATTATGCTAGATGTGATGTTTCTTCCTGCTCTCCAGAGGAAGACTACTCAGTAAATTATGCAATCTTAGTTTTTACCCTTTTGCTTTGGCTGCAAGTAATATTAGCAAATACTACAGAGATAAGTGCAATTTCAGAATCTGTGGGCTGTTATTTCAATTTTCTCCTTCATTTTTATGTCCTATTTTGTCAGAGACTGGGATTTCTGCCCAGTGTCACACCACCATTGTTTGAACAGCAGCAAATTTTCATCACTTTTTGTATGCACTATCTTTAATGTTTTTCCCCAGTTATTTCCCCCTATTTTTTTTTTTTTTTGGTCTCACGCTCTTCAAATAAATACATTTTTTTTCCAGATCAAATGATAGAGATAAATAGGGTAAGTAGGTGTGTATAGCTATGTATGGCTCTGTTAAAAACTGTAGAAGAGAGGTGTTGAACTGTCATAAAAACGTAGCCATCAGTAAATGGTTCTGGTTTTCAATTTTGCTTTTATTCTTCTTATCTTGTTGAAAGGTTCTATGCATATAGCAGCTATTGAACAGTTTGTAGCCCATTTTCCTTTTGAGGGTCAACACCATCACTTCTCTCTTGTATGATTGTTTTTATAATTTACATAAAGAACTTCTTCCACTACTCTGCCCCATTCAGGTTTTTCCAACACAAAAAATGAAACACGAAAGTGGGACTGAAACACTTTTTATGTACTCCTTGCATTTTCAGCATTCACTTTCCTTCTGTTTTGCAATCTTAGGTTTGTTTGTTCACCTGTTTTAAACTCTAAGTAAATTTTCTGATGGAGAAGAAAGGTTTTTGCAGAAAGTACAAGTTCTCAGTCTCCTGGAAAGGGAGCCTCTCCAGGGGCCTGAAATGATATCACAGTGAGATAGCACGTGTTTAAGAATAAGTATAACCTGGGTTCCTGGGCTTCAACAGTTCTGGGGAGCTTAAACAGAGAGGCAGCGACCCTTCCTGGTTCACCGGTGTAGTGGCTTTACCCTGCTGGGCAGCTGACCTCCACCACAGCCGCTCCCTCACTCCCCCTCCTCAAAGAAGAGAAGGAGAAGAAAGTGTGATGGAAAGAAAAAAAAAGGCTCACAGGTTGAGATAAGGATAATTTAATTAAAGGAAAAAAAAAGGGGGGAAAAATAAACAAGCAAAGGCCGTGCAGAAGCACAGAGGGAAAGAAAAAATTATTCTCTACTTCCCCATCAACGAGCGATGTTCAGCCACATCCTGGGACGCAGAGCCTCAATACGCATAACGGTTGTTCGGAAGGACAGATGTCTTCGTTATAAGAGCCCCCCTTTCTCCCTCCCTTTTCCAGCTTTTATTGCTGAGTGTGACATCATATGGTATGGAATATCCCTTTGGTTGCTTTAGGTCAGCTGCCCTGGCCATGTCCCCTCCCCACTTCTTGACCCCCCCACCTACTGGCTTTGGGGGGTCTGGAGAGAGCCCTGGTGCTGTGCCAGCACTGCTCGGCAGTAGCCAAAACACTGGTGTGATACCAGCGCTGTCCTAGCTACAAGGGCTGCTGCAGGGAAAGTTAACTCTATCCCGGCCAGACCCAGTACAACCGGGCAGGGCAGTCCCCTCCCCTGGCTTCAGCCGAGGCACCAAGACATCGAGCACCTTTCCTGTCCATCCTGGGACAAGGCATTCTGACTCCTGCAGCACGCTGTGGGCTGGGAGAAGGAGCAAGCAAGAAGTCAGAAGTTACCAGGTGCCTGCGGCCCGCATTCCAGCACTGTATAGTGAGGGAAGGGGTATAGCTGGGGATCTTCTGCAGTGCGGTGCTATTAAAGAAGTGCGAGAGTGGGGAAACAAACCAAGCAATGACAAAGCAAGCAGAACCACAAAGGCACCCTGCAGTTTCCCCAAGGGACATGTCGCACCTCACAGGCCAGCAGCGCTGGTGCACGGTGAGCGGTGAGCGGCGAGGACAAGCGCCAGCAGCCGCGAGGCACCCGAGGTACCCTGGGGTGCCCAGGGAGGCTCTGCAGAGGAGGGGGCACCCAGCCAGTGTGTGAGCCGGGGACATGGTGGCCAAAGTCCCACCTGAGCAAGGAGGAAGGAAGACAGGAGGGCGATTGTTTTTGCTCTGGCTCACGTGCTACAGTGCGCTGTAGCTGCTTGCACTGGAAACCAGAGGTAGGCATTAAGTGTCTCTTGGTAACATCTTTGCTAATCATAGGAAGTGAAGCTTACCAAAGCGAGAGAAGATGTCACAGCCATTAATGTGACTACTTAATATTTCTCACAAATATAGTAATGGATATCTGTTTTTTTGTTTTTTGGTTTTCGTTTTTTTTTTTTTTCCTCTCTTGATCCACCAGGCTGTCTAGAATGAATGAATCATGATTTATTTTCTATTAAGTCAATGTTGTAATTGCAGGTATGAGATGGGAGTTGGCACAAGAGGACTGTGGTATTTCAGATGTACAAGAAATTCATTCTTTCCCACAGTTGTTATTGCTATGATAATCCCACACTGATTACCTGATGATCCATGATCCAAACTTTCCTTGAATCTGTTTTATCCACAGCTTGCTTGACACAAATTTCCTCTGGTAACTCCTAATTTCTTTTCAAAATACAGAGGCCAGCTTCCTGCTGCACTGTTTTGACTACATCACCCTCTCTTTGCATTGTCATTGTCTTTTTTTTTTTGGTCAAACATGTGGTCTTGATCTTTTCCTCCAAAACTGTGCCCAGCTGTTCGCCATCTGCCATGTCCAAAGGAGAGGCTGGTCTTTGCTGCCCCTGCTCCAGGATTCCTGCTCCAGCTGAAGGCTGGCAGCGCTGCATGGGAAGGGCTCCTTATGCCAGCATCTGCAAAGCCTCTGCACTGTTTTCTGTGAAACTCATTTCAAGGGTCTTAAGTCGTCTTAGATCTCATTCTCATGTGAAATAGGCTTCCAAGTTATCCAGGAACCCATCACTCTGTCAGGTGCCACCTTCCATCTCAGCAGAACGTGTTCATCTTCAGAAGGCATTTCACATGGTTTTGAGTTCAAAACTCTTACAACCTGCCTGTAAATCTGGAGCCTGGCTTGTCAGCGCTGATAGCTTCACTCGTCTTTGTGAAGAGCAAGGATGACTTGTCAGCGCGCTGCTGCCTGGGATTCCAACCCGGGAAAGGGGCGGCTGTGCTGTGTTGTTTGCCTGAGGCCTGCGCACCCGGTGCGGACGGGCAGGGCAGCAGGGCTGCAGGCAGGGCCGTGCAGCAGGGCGGCCCCCGGTGCTGGCCGCTGGGACATGTCTGTCCCAGGGCACTGAGCCAGGCCCGGCTTGTCCGACAGCACCTAGCGACCCCGGGGAAGGAGGAGAGTGTGCAAGCTTATGTGCTAATTCGTGCAAACATCCGATTCGGTAATTATCTCCCATGGAATCCCTGCAGGTAACCACGGTTCTGGAGGACCTCTTGCACCTCTCTCTCAGCCGTTACTGCAGCTTGCCTTGCACGTCTCTGCTCACTCTCAGTGTGCCTGTCATTACCTGGACCCACGTTGCCATGCTCTTGGCAGCAACATTTACCACGCCAGAAAAAGTCTGTCAACAGCAAAGGAAGAACAGTGGCTTTCTAAGCGTACTGCAAATTTTCACTATTAACCTTTCAGTTCTTGACAGAATCTTGCCAGTTAAGTTCCAGGTCAGTGACAGGAACATGGAAATGTAGATTTTGGAAATAGACAGGTGGGAGATACACCACTCCTGCACAATGCTAATATTCAGCTACAGGGACAGGTGGTTAAAAACATCCGCAGATGCACATAATGGGTCCTAGTTATCAGTGGGTGCTCCCACTAGTGCCAGGTGTCAAGCAAATAAATACTGTTTATTTGTCTGAAAAATGTTGCAAAGTCAGATCATTATTTATCCATCGTGTAACTAAAACTTACTTGTTTCAAATTATCTACATTTTTCTTAATGTTCTTTTCCCTGGCTTCAGGCATACCATAACAAGTTTTGTGCCGATGTGCATATTTTTCTATAAGCACAAGAAGTAGCAATATTTGATCTGCTTTTCCCTAGCGTTGCCTCATGCCCTCTTGCCTGAGAAGTGCCTGGTGCTGTCTTGGCTGGAGCCCCCGGGGGGCCGAGGCTGTCTGCAAGGGCAGGGCCCCTGCTCACCTTGTGGTCCAGTGGGACCCAGGTCTTCCTGTGCAGATCTGCTGCCTTGTCACGAGGTCCCATTTGGTACCCACGCATGGGGTTATTCCACCCCAAATGTTGCATCTGTCTTCATGGAGTGTCACGAGGTGCTGGCACCCTAGCCTGCTGCCTTCTCTCTTGGCTTGGTGCCATTTGCCAGCTGTGTGACCATGCACGTTGCTCCACCATCTGGGTCCTTGATGAAGGTCAGCAGCCCACCACCAGGCCCCAGCCAGACACCAGTCAGACTTGGAGCCCTTGGTCACCACGCTTTGAGCCCAGTGGTCCCAACAAAGTTATTCAGCTGCCTTGTAGTCTGCCCATCCAGGCCGTATCGCCCCACTTTGACCTCAAGGACGCTATGGAAGATTATTTTAACTTCACTAAAGAAAAAAAATCGTCCACAGTCCTCATGTTGTTAAGAAGACATTCAAAAAAGAAAACATTTATTTTAAGAGTTTAGATGCCACCACCTACTGAGAATGGGTGGAGATTTTTATTGTTTTTGCCAAATGGGAAAAGTGAGGCAAATACATNCTCTCTCTTTCTCTCTCTCTCTCTCTCTCTCTCTCTTATAATACTGGGTGTGTTATCAAAGCTCATTTCCAGATTTATGTTTCCTACACTTATTTTGGTATTATTTACATTTGATATTGTCCTATTTTAAGAAATACTTTCTCTATTTCCCCACCATTGGCAATCCCATTTAGTGTTCCAGGAAGGAACCCCATTTCTCTCGACTTACAGGAACATTATCTGTGATCTGCTTTTCTGTGAACCCTCTCGCTGAAGAAACCTGATGGAGTGATTAGAAGAATTTAAATATTTCATTATGAGACACTAAATTTGCTACTTTCCTCGAGAGAGGCTTAGGAGAGAATGCCCTGTCCTTGACTCACTCATGACACTGAGCTGGCTGCTTCATTAAATGCAGTGCCAGTGGGCAGGGTGTCATAAAGCTGCTGCTAAACATTCATAAACTGGGACTACATATTAATACTCAGCATTGTGCTGTGCCATTAATTTACCAGAACACAAACCTAAGTGGTAATTATTAGCAGTGCCCATTTATTATAGCCATTTTATTTTTCATGTCCCTTAAACATTAATTGTTCTTCTTAATAGGACGAGGTTGGTTGAACAGATGTGAAATAAATGGTATAGGTCTGTGTTCAGTAAATGCATTTTAAATTCTTTTCCTCTTTTTTTACATCCTACCTATGCAAACACACTATTTAAGATTATTCTGAGTGTTTAATAGACTCTTGTAGCTAAGTGTCACAAACAGATATCAGAGACCTTAAAATAAATTAGCTGTGTTATGTGTCACAGGTACTTTTTCCCTGCACAGAGTGGTTCAGTAGTAGCTCAGTTACAGTGGGAATCGCTGGGGGAGAAGAAAGTGCACCTCGCTGCAGCTGCCATACATGGCCCTGTCACACAGGGCAGGGCGGTCACTCCTCTGGTTGGGTCTGTATTGACAGATACCTTGGGGAGTGACATTCCGCTGGTCAGATGGCAATTACTTTTGAAGCTTACATGACAGCAAATAAATTAATTCCCTTAATGCCGTTGTATTTCCTAATCAGGAAAACAAATGGGTAAGCAACCATTTTGATACCAAGTCACCATCCCTGATAACCTCAAGTAATTACAAATGTTTTGTCTAGAAAAATTCTCAAAACAACCACTGCAAACAACCCCCCAACAGAAAAATTAACCTTTGTGGTTGTGGCCTAAATTCCTTATTTCTGCATTTCCTTATTTCTCTTTCACTGAATTGCTCTCCTGTTTTTTTGTTTGTTTGTTTTTTCTTTTTTCCCAGGCAACTGAAAACTTGCCATGATGTGTCTTTTCAGGAAATTAGGAAACAAAATGCAGAAGTGGGTTGTGGATGTGTCTGCTACAATAATTTGCAAGTCGGGAAGCTCCTGAGCATTTGACGCTTATATATGAACGCTTAGGTCATTCCATCCTCATGGGTGATGCAGAGGAAGTGTCACTCTGTTCCTGGAGCAGGGCTAGTTTTGTTGATGCACTTAGGAATTAGCCTGTTCAGTACCTTGCAAACACAGTCCAATCCCAAATGAAGCCTCAAAGACTCCAAGTTTCTTCCACAGCCAATTTCAGACTCTGGAGAGTGAGAAAATAACCGTGTAGGCAAAAGATTACTATGCAATTATTTCTAATTGTTTCTATTTCTGCCTGCTTAGAAAACCAGGAAACAGGATTTACTTTTGAACAATTGCTTTAATAAAGTCAGACAAAGTTTCACCTTGTTGGCAGATGGGTACTGTTTGAACTAGGAAATCACAGAAGTGGTAATCTGAAATGCTTGACCTTGACATAACTGTTTTTAAAGCCATAAATCATCACAGTTTCAAACACCTCTAATTCTTCGGGGCACTCATTCTGCTTAAGCCCATGCCTTCACAGGCAAGGCATTGCACACACTGCTGCAGTTTCACTTTGAGAACTAGCGTTTCTCTTCATACGTGTTGTGAGGACAGCAGCTTGGGTTTGGGGGCAGGCGGGACATGGGGCTGGTGTGGACAGGCTGTGCCCCTGCCTGCGCGCTTCGGTTTCCCCCGGTGCAGATCGGGACGTGCCTCTGCCTCTGTGCAGCTCTGGGACGTGGGGAGGTGGAAGCGCTGTGCATGGGAGTGACCTCGGGCTGGTCCGCCCACCTTGGGGTCCTCCATCAACAAGGAGCCCCACTTCGGGTTTTGCTCTGGCATCCTCCCTGCTCTCATCACAGGGCTGTGAATGACAAAAGGGGTCCCAAGGAGCCTTCCCTGCGCTCTCCTGGCCTGTGACTCTCCCTGGAGCTACGGAGGCCAAGGCACATTGGACCTCCCAGCCTTCCTGGGAATAGCTCAGCCTTCACATGCATTGTCAGCAGAAGCAGATGCAGAGAAGTGGCTTCATCCCTCTCCTCCTCCTCCTCCTCCTCCTTTTTCTCCCCCTTCTCCTCCTCCTCTCCCAGCACTGCCGCTGTATCCAGCCACTGTAGCACAGCACAGGGGCTCTGCCCTGCAGAAGGCAGATTTCTGCAGTTTTGCATCCCCTCCTGCTCTGTGCTGTGAGGGTATTTCTGAGCCCCAGACACCTGCAGATCCCCCAGTACTGGATTCTTAGCACATCAGAGGAGCCTACCAATTGTAATCATCTGAATTACCTTTCCCTCTGCTTCTTTGGTTATCAAGCAGAGAAGAGACACTTAAGAGAATCCTTGACCTTCGTGGGTCTGTCATGAATCATTAACCTAGAAGATGGATGGGGAGGAGATCCTGCAGCAGGGCAGTGCAGTTCTTGCATTTCATTTCTGTGTATCTCTAATTCAGCTGCTGTTCTGCTCTTTTTTCTAGCAGTATAACATTATTCCATGTGGTGGAAGTGTAGCAAAGGTCAGCTTTCCCATATATCTCTTCAGTTTAACAATCTCTGCCCTTTATCCTTGCACATTTGCATAATGTGTGCATAATGGAGGTGCAAAATTCTGCCTTCTCACTTCAGACCCTGTGCAAGTGAGTTTGTCATAGAGTCCACTTCTTTAAAGAAATAAAGCTGTACTAATGTGTAACATCTGGAAAGTACTTTGACAACAAGTTTTAGTATTGCAGAGCTCTGCATTTCATCATTGAAAGTTTTTTTTTATTATTAATATTTTTTCAGAGATTGCGACCTTTCATTTTGCTCTTAGGTTGAAGAAAGCTCTTTCCCTGTCACAGCATTTTCACCAAGCACCCCTCGAGGTGGTGCCTCCTGCAGCCCCCAGCTCGCCCACCCAGCACTGCTGGAGCCGCCAGCAGCCGCCTGTGCCACGTGGCACTGCGAGTGCTCCCGTGCTTGTCCTGGGCACAGCTGGGAACACATGGGCTCCTCAGTCCGTGTTGGTCAGGACTGGGTGGCTTTGTGAGAAGAGCAGTGCCTGTAACAAAGGTCTGCGCACTCTCAACCCCCAAGCTGAGTGTGTTCCATTAAAGAGCTTCTTGAAATATGCAGCATGATGTAAGATGCAGAGTAAGTGCCTCCGAGCACATGCAATCGCTGCACATGTGACAAGAGATCTTAACATAAATGAAAGGTGTTCAACATCTCTGTACATGTGACTAACTATAGAGCACTGCCTAGATGTGAAATCATTTGGGGATGCACAGAAAAAGATAGAAGGAGAAACTGCAAAAAATGAGATAAGGAACACAGAAGAAGGGTCAGAATTGTGGATCCTTCTAGCAGCAAGATTAATAATGAATCTCCTGCTCCTGATCTGAAAATGGAGTACAGCTGCTGCTGACAGCAATGCGTCTTGAAAAGAAAAAAAGGTTTCCCATTGATTTCCTCCTTGATAATTATGTGTACTAAACGATGCACTATGCTTAACTCCTTCTGTGCTGCTGCCATAGCATGGACAGCTCAATTGATTGTGTCATTAGCAACCTAAATTGATGTTTTTAGAGGAGATACGGTGGAGATGGAGTACCTACTCCTAAGTATCACAGTAAATTAAAAGGTAGCTTTAGAATGAAAGAAAATATCTATTTTTATGTGCCAAAGTATCCAGAAAGTGTGAAAGAGGAAAAGTAACAATTGAAGGAGCCTTTAATTTAAAAAATAGCTAAGGACTCTGTAAATCTCATCTCTGCATACAAGAAAAACCCACACCAAAAAGAGCATGGCAAATGCTGGTGGTAAGCTCCGATGTCTCATTGGAAATGCCCCCGTGCAGGCCCAGGAGCTGGTCCCAACCCAGCTGCCCGCCGCTGTCCTCTGGCTCCCAGGGGCTCCCTGCAGCCTGGGGAGGCCGCGCGGGGCCGGCAGCAGGGGCTGGCTGCAGCTCCGTCCCCAGGCCGCTGCCTCTGTGGCTGCCGGCTGCTTCCCCTGCTGGCCCTAGAAAACACCGGGGCCACCCGGGCTGTGCCGGGAGCTGCCAGCAGCGCTGTGCCTGCATGTGCCAGGCATGGCAGCATCTCCCGGGAAAACTTACCTTCAGCAAAGGACCAAAAGCGGAAAGGTTGGGTGCGTGCAGAACACTGGCTGGTGAGCGTCAACAAAGGCTTATTGCGGGTATGCTCCCAGTGCTGGGCTTGGAATTACGGCAAGTTAACAGCTGGTGAACTGCCAGACCCAGTGGAAGTCCAGCAGAAGCCAGGTGCTGTGGCATTGCATCTGGTTCCCTGTACTCTTGTCCACAGGAGCTCTGTGAGATGGGGACGTTCCGGAGAGGCACTCTGCCCCGGGGGCCCTGGGGCCACAGACTCTCAGGGCACGCTGCCGAGGAGGAGCGGCCGAGCCCCCTTATGGCATTTTAACTGCAGATCCCACAGACACGAGCAGTTTAACGGCAGGTCCCATGGAGTGTAGTGGGAGTAGAGCAATGGGGCCAGGCGGCTAATTGTCCACAGCATTTCTCTGCTGTTAGCCTGGCCCTTCCCAGGTTTGCTGTTTTCCCTTGAAGATCACTTTGTAAAGCTGCACGAAGCAGCACCACAGGTGGGACACTGGCCCATCCAGGAGGTCGGCTCAAGGCCGCACAGTTTTGGGGTCTCATGAGGAACTGGGGGAGTTCAGTGCAGAAAGCCAAAGCTGGGCCTCACCACAGAGGCAAATGTCACCCCGGGAGTGAGGTCAGCCCGTGCCTCTGCACCCACTGAGGCAAGACGCACCCGCTGTTGCAGCCCTCCCGTCTGAAGTGCCGAAAATAAAACATGAACGTGTTCAGCACCCCACCGCAGAGCAGCAGCTGAGACAGCATCCTACCTTTCACGGCCTTGCCAAGAAGACCCCAAGTAAAGTAGCTTGTAGTTATTGACCTCAGAGTTTGTTTACCATCTCCAGAGAAAATATACGGGTGCTCACAAGCAGCGTCACGGTAAGAATAGGATTGCCTGTCAGTTACAGCACATTGTGTGGTACAGAGACGTTTCCGATCATCCTGTGTTAGTGAGAAAAACCCAAAGCTGGATATATTTACATCTATTATTTGAAACATGCCCGAGAGTTTGTATAATGCAATGATTTGAAAATATCATTAATTTTAAAATATACTGCGTTCTTGGAACACAAGAAAAGGTAAAAAAAAAAAAAAGGAAAAGAACATTTAACAAATTAAATTAATTTGGAATGACTTGGCAGGGAGGAGTCACCACTGATATATTTAACAAAAAACTCATTAAAACAAAATTCAGACTGAAAATAAAAGCTGTTATGTAATGCAAATAGCACTGATTAAAAACTGTAGCCTCAAGAATTCAAAGCCTGTGTAGATAAATCATGGACACATGCAAAATTTCGTAGAGATCAGACATTAATGGAATTCCAGTCCTGGACATGACCAAATTTTTCAGTCGAAAAATTCCCTTTTGGAGGCCTTCAGTCATCAGCCATATTTCAATAACATACACTTCAAAGAGGCTTCCCATATGCGCACGCAGGTTCAGGCCTGCAGTGGCAGCGAAGCGCTGCCCGCACCGGGGAAGCCGAGGGCTCTGCCGCACCTTTCCATGATCCAGAAGCCACCTCAGACTTGCACAGCTGATTCAACTGGCGAATGTGCTTGTGCAAAGGGAAATGGCCTGGAGAGAAGCAGAGGACGAGTAATCCGTTATCAGGACTGCAGCAGGCAGATGTCGGGGCGATGCTGTTCTGCACGCGGCAGCCGCGGCGCTGTTTTTCAGAGCGCTGCCTGAAGCCAGCTTGGGGCAGGTCTGGGGCCGCCTTGGTCCCGCGGCGCCTCCGGGGCTCAGCAGCAGGGCCCAGACGAGCAGCCCCATCGCGGGGCCCTTCCGCACGCCGCCGCACCTCTGGGAGCAGCCGGACGGTTACCGGTGCGTGCCCAGCTGGCCCCGGCTGCAGCTCACGCGACTGCGGAGCTGCTGGGGAGCAGCAGGGCTGTGCCCAGAGACGCGCGCAGCCGGGGACACGCGTCCCCCAGGCACCGCGCGCTCCTCTGCATGTGCCCCGCAGGTAGCGCCCGCTGGCCAGACCCCACTGACCCACCACGGCACCTGGGCTGGCTCGGGTAATGAAAAGCAGGAGCTCATGACAAGAGCCAGCTGCACTGTTAAATTTCTTTTTTATTTTATTTTATTTTTTTATTTTTATTTTTAAGCTGGATTTTCAATTAAGCAATTTTTTCATTTTCTGTAGAAGGAAAAAAATAAAATCCTGCCTGGTGCAGGAAACCCTTAATTTGGTGTCTGAAACCCCATGACAGGTGCGGCCTCATGTCTGCAGCATCCCCTGTTAGCTTGATTCCCTGGAGGGTGACATCTCCTGTGATGTCTCCACAGATGCCCCAGCTTGGCCGCTCAGCCTCCCCCTGGCCAAGCCTGGCTCCAGAAGCTGCTCTCCCCACAGCCCCTGTGCGCTGTCACCTCTGTGTCACCTTTGGCTGCTCCTCCTCCAGCTGCAGGTCTGGGCAGTCACGTCGTGCACCTCCACAAAGCTGTGTGAGTGTCTGTGGCCACATTCCACAAACTCGTCAGAGGGGCAGCGTGGCCCAGCTGGACCCTTCTGAGCCTCACACCTGTATGAGAACAGCTGCTTCACAGCCGCATCGAGGGCTCTGTGCAAACACCTTCCTCGGCACCCAACATGCTTGCTTTCGCTGGCGATGATGAAGATGGATCAGGAGACCCCATAACTATGTCCCCATACGCTCCTCCTGGCAAGCCCAGCTCTTCCTGAGGCTGCCAGAGCTCAAGCCTGTCTGCTCAGCCCAGCTCCTGCAGCAGCAGGGCAGAACCAGCCTGGGTGCTGTCCATGGCACCATCCAGGTCCCTCTACTCAGGCCCTGGCCAGGTCGTTCCGTTCAGGCACCCATGGGCTGGGTGTCCCAGCTCCTGATACTTCTCTCTGCGAGGCCCCAGCAGCTCTTACTTCATAGCCATAACCCGTTCGCATTCCTCTCCCTTCATCCAGGTTGACTGCCCCCAGTTCCCTCCCGCAGCCGGACGGCTTTGCCTGCCGCGCACCCCAGGGGCTGGGGCGGCAGACGGGGCCACCTCCAGCCCGAGCGGGCAATCTTTTACCTGCACAGGGAAACATCAGACGGCAAGAAGCCAGAGTGACCTGGAAAGACACCGGGACCAGGCAGGTGGTAAGGCCCACACTGCCACCCGAAACGCAAACCCCACATCACCTGGGGCTCCCTGGCTGCTGCTGAAGCACGCTCAGCCTGGTGGGAGAGTTAGTGGTGCTGCCAGCGCAGCGTCCTGTGGGGAGCTGCCGGGTCTCGGAGCCGGCCAAGGACACGAGGGTGACAGGTTCCCAGTCGTTGGGACCCTGCATGAGAGTTTATTTTCCACCTTCTGGCAGGTAACCTCTGACAGCGAGGACTTTCCAGCAGATATTAAATTAGGGAAACCTGGGGAATTAATTCCTCATGTTTCTCAAGTCTGAGCCACCTGGCAGCCACAGCAAGATGCTCTGCAGAGTTTTGTACACGATAATCATCGCCTGTGCTGCCGGGGGGTGAGGGCGCAGTGCCGGTGTCTGCACTTCATTCGTCTGCTCTCATTGTTCCTTGAGTGCTTCTATTGTTTAAAAAAGCACTCACAGCAATTTTGTGCTGTGCCGCAGAGGAGGGGAGTGAGGTGGTCGGTCACTTGTGCTGCTTTTTGACAGCATGATGGCTTTAAATGGTGGGGCAGAGTCTGACAAATTCTAGGTCCTGACGCTAGCGAGAGTACAATGGAGCCTATGAGAATGGTTCAGAAAAAATCATCACAGAAAAAGCCATGTGTGGGAAACAGAAGATTTTGAAAGAGATACAGAATGAAATGTTGAGCTGCTCAAAGGTCACGGTCAGATGGAGATTATTATGAAATAACTGAACGTTCTTGAATCCCTGTGGCTTGATTGTCTGCTCATGGGCCTCAGTACAGAGCAGAGGTTTCTGCACCCTTTGAGTGCTGACCAGGCGCTGTGTGCTCGTAACTGCACGGTATCTCTTGAAGAGAGGTCCCTGCTTACCTGGCCCTTGTTAACACCTCTGGAGTGCCACATCCAGGCGTGGGCACCGTGAGGGGGCTGGCTGGAGGCTCCTGCGGTCCCTTCCCGCATACGGGGCTCCATGGCTCTGTAGCATTTTCTTACGGTACGCCCTATGTAGTGTTACCAGCATTATTTCTCTGGTTTGCCATCCCTTTCTTCGACAGACAGTAAGGGACCCCCCACACTCCCCGACAATTAGATTACCCAAGGTAAAAGAGCCAAGCATTTACACTCCCCAAAAACATGAACATGAGGATGTGCTCTGGCTTAGATTTTGATTAGCTTTTAGAGTCTTTTTGTCTTTACTTTTGCTGCCCTCACCTTTCCCCTCTTCCCCAGCAGAACACTGCGGTTAACAGCGGTAACCTCCTTGTGTCTACTCGCCCCAGGAGCCGCTCACTGTGCCGCGTCGCTGTGCCGGGATGCACCGACAGCCCGCAGGTACCGACAGCCCGCAGGTACCGACAGCCCTGAGGTACCGACAGCCCCGAGGTACTGACAGTCCGCAGGTACTGACAGCCCGCAGG
>VXAA01000281.1:84959-98165 GCA_013399115.1 Anseranas semipalmata | reverse complement strand
AGGTACCGACAGCCCGGAGGTACCGACAGCCCGCAGGTACTGACAGCCCGCAGGTACCGACAGACAGCCCAGACGCAGCGCGTCCCCTTGCTGCCCTGCGAGGGAGCTCATTGCGAACCACCGGTGTCACAGACCCTAAGGCAGTGCCGCTGAGGGGTGCTGGTACCGTGGCACTTGTGTGAGGCATTTCCATGCGGCACGCTGGTGCTGCGGTAACTGAGCGCCTGCGGGTGCTTGTGGCGCAGCACTTGTCCCCTCTCCATGAGCAGGGAAGTGTGACTGAAATGGTGCCGGTAGCGGGTTCTCGTGATCTTGGGAGGACGTTGATGATGTTGAATTCAAAAGACAAAACGTCAAACTCAAACCTTCCGTGAGCTGCGCAGCACGGAGCAGGAGGGAACGCACGTGGCAGCACGAAGGTAAATAGTCGGCTCAGCTAAGCCCGCGGTTAATGAGTTCAGCCGTGTTTATAATTTCAGTTCAGTGGATCTCTGGATTTTGCTTTCCAGCTCACTGCGTCCAGTCCAGAGAATCAATATGAATTATCAGTAATTTGTCAGAGTCTGATAAATGGCGTTATGATGTGGAACTGCCGCTAAGCCTGTCCTTGCTTGTTGGGTCAGTTGCGTTTTTTTAATCCTTTGATGTCCCAGTGATATGCTATTCTACAGCAACTAATCTGCTGGCTTCTTAAGAGGTTGAGCAAGCACTGGCACAGCTGCAAAATATGTTTATTGTAAAGAGATATGTCAAAGCAGGTGTAGGGTGCTTACATTTTGAAATAAAGGCCACACACAAGATAGGAGCACATATCTTCCCTTGTGGCAATTTCTAGGCTGCTCTGGCTTCCCAAGGGCCAGACCCTGTACCCGCACCCCCTGAAGCCTGTCTGTGGGTGCAGGCGGGCCCGCGGGTGCAGCTGCCCCACGCTCTGCCCTCCCCTGCCATCCCCACTTGCTGCTGGGCACGAGAGCCGAAGCAGGGGAGCCCAGAGCGGGGCGCCGGGGGGGCAGGGGCCCATGCCTGTGGGCGTCGGGGTGTGTCGGGGTGCTGGGGCTCGCTGGGCTCTCCAGACCTGTGCACTAGCATGGCCGCTGCGAGCTGCTTCCCTGAGCAAACGAGGCGCGTAGCACCACCGCGTTGCTTAAAGTTCAATAACCGGCTTCAAGAGCCTACAAATATTAAAGGACTATGAAGATATTTAACCTGAAACAGTGCAGTTCAGCTACATAAGACTGCTTATTAAAGATGAATGAATTAATCTGATAAGAATCGTAATCTTTGCTGTGTGATGCAGTAGAAATAGGTTACTGTTTTCTGCCCTGCTCTTTTCTCAAGCATGGTAATTCCCACATCTCTGTGAGCTGAAAATATGCTTGTTTTGCTTTTTCACTCAAATTCACTGATTATTGGTCTGCCTTCAGAAAGTGCAACAGACAAAAAGAAAAGGGCAAACAATAAATTTTAAGTAAGAACTTAAGTGAACGCCACACAGCAGTCTCCAGCACAAGATCCCAGTTTGGTACTCTGGAGTACTGTGTTCTGTTACGGGCCCCCACTACAAGAGAGGCATGGAGCTACTGCAGAGAGTCCAACAGGGCCACCAGGACGATGAAGGGACCGGAGCACCTCTGCTGAGAGCCGGGACTGCTCAGCCTGGAGAAGAGGAGGCTCGGGGGCATCTCATCAGTGTCCATAAATACCTGCCGGGAGGTGCAGGGAGGACGGAGCCAGGCTCTGCTCAGTGGTGCCCAGGGCCAGGCCCAGAGGCACTGGGCACAAACTGGAGCCCAGGAGGTGCCTCTGAGCACCAGGCAGCACTGCTGTGCTGGGCAGGTGCCGGAGCCCTGGCACAGGGTGCCCAGAGAGGTGCTGGGAGCTCCTCCTTGGAGATCTCCCAAAGCCGCCTGGACGTGGTGCTGGGCCCCCTGCTCTGGTGGCCCTGCTGGAGCAGGGCTGGGCCAGGGGCACCCAGAGGTGCCTCCAGCCTCGGCCCTGCTGTGATTCTGCGGTGCTCTCTGGCCATGCAGCACACTAAAGCATTCTCTTTTCCGCTATTTTTGATGCCCTTGTGTACTTCAGGCCTACTTATCCTTTCTTTATGTTGGACATTTAAGTTTTGAGCCTCTAGGCCAGGTCTGATGTTCTTTATTGCTGTCATTGGCCACACAGAGTAAAACAAGGTACAAGTTAATTAACACTTGTTAATATGGCCCGTTCAGCTCCCACTAGCCCCATTAGCAGCATTGCAGAGGATCACAGACTGACTTGAACAGAACTGAAGAAACACAGCCAGTGTTGTCTTGTTTTACTAAAATAAAAAAGGTACACATTCACAGAGCAAACTCTTAGAAGCAGTTAATTAACCCTGTCCTAGGTCAGTCTGCAAGAGCAAAATGATGGACAAATGTAAAGGTAACAAGTTCCAGTAACTTTTCTTCCTGGAGATTTATGACTCAATTGTGTTTCCCGTCTTGACTGGAACAGCTTGCGAGATCATCGTTAATATTATTTTCTAGCTGCTTAGGTCAAACAGAGTAGTAGAAGGTTCAACATTTTTGTACTGAAGTGACTGCTGTTATAAAAATAACGGTGGCAGGAGCTGCTCCTGGCTCTGGTTCCTTGCTGGGGGAGCTGAGCCGAGCAGGTGCCCAGGCACCGTCTCTGGATGGCACTGCACTGCCTGAGCTGTGGGGCTGCATTAATAATGACCACTTGGGTTCTGGACCATAACTACAATTAATTAAATTCAAGGAAGCAACTTGCTTTTGTAAACTCTTCTACACACATGTTAATTACCTTTGGAAAGAAAATAATAATAAAAAGATTTTTTTAGCAGAAAGTTTCTTTCTGTGGGAATGCCGTTATGAATCTGTCATTTTACCTCTAGAGTCATGCTGCTCAGGCTGGGCGAGCCATTACCTGGTCTCCGGGATTTGGACCTGCAAAAGGAAGAGGGGAGTGATCTGTTAACGTATCCTCAGGGCAGCACAAGCAGCCCCCGCCCTGGTGCCCCCGTGCCCTCCACAGGGAGGGACCCTTGGAGCCGTCCCCAGCCTGCCCGCCGCCCTCATGCCGCTGGCAGCGTTACCGCGTCCAGTGGCTCGTTCCAGGAGCTCGGCTACACCCAGCGGCTGCCTTGCGCTGGCCAGGTCTGGCACCCACAGATAAGCCCCAGTCACCTGGGGCGGCTGTATCTGTGTGTTCCTGCTGAAGGATGAGAAATTTTGTCTCTCTCTTGTTGTTATGTGGAGACAAATGGTACCCTTTGCAGGCAATCCCTACGGCTGTCAGACGAGGAGAGAAGCAAGGCTATTTTAAAAGCCAGTAATTACGTCTGATAAAATGGAGCTGCACAAGGGAAATAGGCTCCTGCTCTGTGCTCGGCTTCAGCCTTTCCTCCTCTAGAGCTGGCAGAAGGGAGAGACAGGAGACAGAGGAAAAAGCTCTGATCCCCGTGTGCGCTCATCAGAGCTGATATTCCATATTAAAGAATTTCACCATTTGTCTAAATGTTGTGGTGCAGAATCAGGTGGTCCTGCAGCAGGATCCCCCTGCTGGGGATGCGATGCGCATGGGACGGCCAACACGGGGCTGTGCCCACCTGGTAGCTGTGCCCACTGCAGGCCTGGGACCTTCCCCGCTTCATGTCCTGCTGGACCCATGGTGGGTCCCACCTGCTCATCCAAAGCCACTGGGCTGAGTGCTGAGAAAGGTGGTAGGCATGCACCAGCCACCTTGACTCCTAGCACTTTGTCCAAAAGCCATTAAAATAAGCGGGCATTCCCCTGTACTCTGCCTCCAGCGCAGGAACTGAAGTGGAGAGCAGTTTCAGCCTGAGTTCACTAAACCATCCCTGAAATTCATGTTTAGAAAGCTGCCTCAGATCCCACCTCACCTTTACTGCTTTTTTTTTTTTGCTATAGGCAAGGAAAAGATTCCCCCCAAATTTTGGCCAACACTTTCTGGAAATTGCGAGAAACAGCTATGATATTTTTATTTTATCTATCCAGTTTGCTCATTTCCAAGGGAGATGTTGCGCCTGAGTCTTTTGCCTGGGGACTCTCTTCCAGTGCACTGAGGGTGTCTGTTCCTATTAGAAATGCTGCAACAAATAGAAATTACATGCAGCATTTCATCAAAATCTTCAGGCTCAAGAAGAAAACCCCTTTTGTTTATTCCACCGCATTATTTATTTCTTTATTTTTGGTGAGAAGCAGTGTGTAAAGAAGGAAGTGATCCTAAAGGAATTACGGCTCATGGAGATTAGATAAATAAGACAACTATAAAAGCCATACTAAACAGCAGTTTTGCATACAAGTTCTAACAAATTGTGTAGTGGTTTGTAATTCCAACATGTGAATGCAAAGCTATTTCTGAAACAAAGATTTTGGTAATAAGTATGCATTTGAATTTTAGTTAAGATAATAATATGCCCTAAGGGTACATATTCTTGAAATCATTTTGCATGCATGCCATGTTCTTTTTGAAAAAAAAAAAAAAAAAAAAGAAAGGAACTGCTATTATTTGACAGTAGCTACATACACTGAGAAAATTAATAAGAGGATGCACTTGGCGCCTGCTTTCCCACCGGGACGGGCAACGCAGCCGTGCTGAGCACAGCGATACCCAGCGGTGCACGGGGCAATGGCCCCGGCTGAGCGGTGTGCGCCCCACAGGCCACGGGGCTTTGCAAAGCTGGGGCCACAGACAAAAAGGGAAGGCGATCGATCCTCAGGGAAATTACACAAGCAATTTGTTCAGCAGCTTTGTTGTTGAGTTTTTGCCCAAATAAAAGATTTTTGTGCTCTGCTTAGCAAATGTTTTTGTTATTCCAGTAATTGTTTTGGGGGGAATTGAGAAAAAAATCAACTTACAAGAGTTAAATGGCAACTTGAGAGATCATGGTTATTAGCTCAGAAAGGGAACAGAGTCTCAGGTGACCTTTCTGGTGCAGAAAACTGCTATCAGCTGCATCTTATGCATATCCGAATAACTCGTACCTTTGAGTTTGACTGAAAGACCAACGCCAGGACCCCTCGGCCGCTGAGCCCGGCGGAGCGGGGTGCTGGCAGCCGGGGGGGGCGCCCANCGCGGGCCGCAGCACAACCCCGCCGGCCCTGCTGCCCGGGGGGCTGGCGCGGAGCTGGCTGAGGCTCTGCTGGGGGCCGGGGGGAGCGGCTCCCTGCCCACGGGCGGCACACGCGGGCCGGGCCGAGAGCACGCCCGGCGGGAGCAGGAGCTGGGATGGCGCAGGAGGGGAGCGGAGCGGAGCGGAGCGGAGCGGGAGGGAGCGGAGCGGAGCGGAGCAGAGCATCTCCTCCCCTGGAGCTGTCCCTGCGGAGCTGCTGCCCGCCTCTCTGCCTGCCCGGCTCCAGCACCGCGCTCGGCACGTCTGCTGCTGCCCAGCCAAGCCCCAGCCCTTTGGGAGCTCCCAGCCAGCCTTGAGCTCCCTTCTGCGGGGAGTTTGCTCCGGAGCAGCTTCGCACGGCATCGGTTCTTTTAAACAGCTGCACCTCCGGGGGTGAATTGTATCTGACCTCAGGGGTTTTCAGATTTTTTCAGTTCAAGTTCCTCTGGCATCCATGGGAAGATTAACAGAGCGTAAAGGACTGTGGTTTGGAAGGTGTGAGGGGCGGTGGAGGTGACACTTAACCAAGCACGTGCAGCATCCACTGCCCGGCACGTCCGCACCCCAAGGGTAGGGTCGAGCCTCAGGGCCCCAGGCTGGTGGACACGCTGCTGCACGGGGCTGGGACCGAGGGGGGCAGCGGGGACACCAGGAGAGCCCCTCTGTCCTGGCCGGGGTCCCTGCTGGCGCTGGGGTGGTGCCAGCCGGGAGCAACGCCGGGGGCACGGCCGGTGCTGGAGCCCAGCTGGGTCCCCATCGCATGGCATGGGCGAGAGGGCGGTGCTGGGCACTGCCGGGCACTTAACAGCAGCATCGCCGAAACACGCGGCCAGCTGTGGGCTTGGGTTTGTGCTTTTTTCCTCAAGTACTTAGCGGCTGGACATGAGAATATCTGCTGCAGCAGGGAGAAATCAATACGATTACTATGCCATCGGGCTACATCTAACTACAATATCCTGGACAAGCAGGAGACACATCACTCACGGATAATGCTGCATTGCAGGCGAAAGGAAAATGTCGTTGCTGGAGGGGAGCATGCTGGGGAGAATAGTAATAAAAAAAAGCAACCCAGATCATCTTTTCCCATGAAAGCAATTACAGAAGGCATCAGGCTTTGACATGACTCTGTAATTAACAGGAAGGCAAATGGTTAAAGATTAGTGGCTATTAATGAGGTGCTATGTAAGCAGCTTACTGGCCCTGTGCTCCAGGAGGTCTGTGGGCAAGCTAAGGAGCTTGTGCTTTAGCATAGGTGACCTCTCCTCCTGATCCTGAATTTAATTATTAGCAGACCAAAGCCTGAGCTGACTCACAGGCATAATTCCCGGGGAGCTGCACTTTGCCTAGGAGGAAGCTGTGATGATCTGAGGAACCCGAGGAGTTTGTGTTCACACCTCTCCTTCGGGATGAAAGTTAACTTATTTTGAGGTACCAGTTAACTTATTTTGAGGTACCAAGCCCAAATGAAATATTTCCTCTCTTCTGCTTTTATCCAAGTAGAATGGTAACCATCCCCTATGCCAAAAACTGAAACTGAAACCCTGCAAGCAAACAAGGCGTAGCTGAGGAGCGTTCACAAGCTGCAGGCTGTTTCTGGTTTGGGGAGTTTTTCAGGCACAGCCTCATCCCAGCCTTCCCAAGGGCGCGCACCCACGTGCCCAGGGCAGGAGCCTGCCTGGGGCTGTTCCCGCGCTGGGGCTGGAGCCCTCCTGCCAGCAAGGGGCCGGGAGCCAGGCCTCGGCCAGGCACCCCTGTTCTCAGGTGGCTGTGAATAATTGCCACGACCTGCCTTAGACTTTGCAAAATATTTGCCCATTCAACAGTTTACACTGTGTAAAAATAGCGGAGGTTCCTCCCTGCGCACGTGCAGCCCAAGGCAGAGGATTTTTCTGTCCCAGTCATGAATACAAAAGTACTTGTTAATGCCTCACATGCTGCACTGGTGCGGGCGACCAGGCAGGAGGACAGTCATAGAATCATAGAATCATTAAGGTTGGAAAAGACCTCCAAGATCATCTCGTCCAACCGTCCCCCTGCCACCAATATTACCCACTAAAACATGTCCCCAAGTACCAGATCCAACCTTCCCTTAAACACCCCCAGGGATGGTGACTGCACCACCTCCCTGGGCAACCCGTTCCAATGCCTAACCACTCTTTCTGAGAAGAAATTTCTCCTAATTTCCAACCTGAAGCTCCCCTGGCACAACTTGAGGCCATTCCCTCTAGTCCTACCTGGCCAGCCCTGCAGAGTGGTGCAGTAGGTCCCACAGGGGACTTCCAGCGGGGAGGGGCATGCAACCACCCTGCCACCAGCTGTCCCTTACCTGTGCAGGACGTGCACCAAAATCCAGCCAGCGCCAAGCAGGGGACGCTGGCGGCCGAGTCCTGAGCACATCTGCTTTTCTCACTCTGCGTCCCTGCAGCGTGTTCACTTCCCCAGTATGTGGGAGAGAAAATGCCCTGCAATAAAGACTAATGCGAAGCAGATTGGAAGCAGAGGAGGGCAGGGTCCACCTGTCAAACAGCTTCTTCAGGATTTCTGTCACGGCAAAAATGGGCACTAACCCCTTTGTGCACATCTGGGACTTTCCTCGGCTTGGAGGTGCGTTTGCATTGGCAGAGAGTGCGAAGTCTGGCAGGAGTGGGACCATCTCTGCTCTCCATCCGGCACGCGTGGTTTTTCTGAGTACTTAACTCCTCTCTAGGCAATTTTCTGAATCTTTATTACACTTTGATTCTGGTTATCAAAGAGAAAAATCCATGGTAGGCTTAAATAAACAAATTGCCTGCTCTTTACTTCATGTATTAATTGCTATGCACACTGCAAGCACTTCAGGGATGTGAGACTTCTCTCATAAGCTTATTTGCGCAAAACTGATATATGGACTACCTATCCGCACGGCTAACTTTTAAATATTTAAAAAATATATTTGCATATGTTAAAATATGAAACATTTCAAATACAAATATATTTAGCAATAAAATTAAAGTGGCCACTGAAGATTGTGATGGATTTTGTGGCATTCCATCCCAATTTCCAGCACTGAATTTCTATTCCCTGTGCCAAAAGCCCACTCACCTTTCAGGGCCAAGGGTGGGTCATTCCTTTGCCACCCAAGTGATTGTCCCTTTGAAGGACGCACACAGAAGGAAAACCAGCAGCGAGGAGCGGTGACAGGAGCGCAGACTGCCGCGCTGCAAGCCGAGGTGTCCCCGGCAGCTTTCTGCTGCAGCTGGCCCCGGGACAGCGGGGCTGTGCTCGGGGTGCCCGCCATGGGGCCGGGGGCTTCTAAGCAAAGTTCACGCGGTGTGGGTAGCAGAGGGTTCGGCCAGCCAAGTGGTCACCACGCGCAGCTCTGCGGTATCCCAGCAGCTCAGCGGGTCTTGGGGATGTCCCCGGTGTCGCCACAGACCTCAAGGCCCTGACCTGAGCTGGGCCATGGGGAGACGAGGCCCTGTTGGTGGTGGGAGCTGGAGCTGGGGAAGGGGAGGCCGCTCCTGCGGGGGGGGCTTGGCCCCAGCCTGGCACTGCTGAGAGGGGAGGGCAGCGCGGGGCCCCCGTCTGCGAGTGCCACGTGCGGGTTCTCCCCCGCCATGGGTGTGTCAGCGTGGGAAGGGCAGCGACCTCAGAGACCTCTTTGGTTTGCGTGTGGCTATGAAAGAAAAGACGCTCTGTGCAGGATTTCATTCCTTTCTTTTTCCTGGACATATTCAAAAAAGTAATGACAGTTCACAACTTTTTATCTAAGTCTAAAATGGAGCCACAGCGGTCCCTTCAAACATTAATGTACTTTTTTTTGAACAGTGCATACCAGCTAATTAATTTCTAGAACTGGATGAGTCTTAGCATTTGTGGTTTTGTACCCATCCAAAGTAAGCACCACTGTTTTTCCACGTGCTAAAGAACACAGCCTAAAACCAAGTGGCTTCTGTTGCTGAAACTGCCAGGGCGGCAGTGTCCGCACGCTCCATGCTTTTCTCGTGGTGTGACACCTGTGCTGTCAGGGTGATGTGGCTGTGCCATCAGCGGTCACAGCTGGGTGGGGAGCACTGAGCCAGTGCCAACCCCCAGTGGTGCCACCGGGGCCTGGCCCCGCTGCTGCCACAGGAGCGCGGCCTCCCCACCTCTTCTGCAGGGTGACGGCTCTGGGCTCCTGCGGGGCTCTGACCCATTGCACAGCCTCACCCGGTCGGGACACAGCTAGCGGCATGGCTAGTGACACAGCTGGTGGCACAGCTAGCAGCATGACTATTGATGTGGCTAGTGGCATGGCTAGTGGCACAGCTAGTGACGTGACTACTGATGTGGCTAGTGGCATGGCTAGTGGCACAGCTAGTGACGTGACTACCGATGTGGCTAGTGGCATGGCCCCTCGCTTGCCGTGCTGCCCCTGCCCTCCTCCCCTGGTGCTGCCGACGCGCATGGGCTCTGCTTCACCGGCTTCCCTGTCCGCGCGGGGCAGCGCTCCGACCACATGCAGCGAGCCAGGGAATCCCCTGCGCGATGAACCTGGCCGCCGGGTACGAGTACCACTGCAGGTGCTGAGCGCACGGTGGTGCTGGCAAGGCTCTGACTGGTTGCAATATGCCCAGTGCCAGGAACCTGTCTTACAGACTAATTAGCAGTAATTAGTCAGGTGTTTGCTGTGCCTGTGCTCACGTTTGCAGCGGTGGAGGCAGACATTACCTGGGGAGCAGGGCGGGAGGCAGCTCTGTGCACCAGGGGTGCAGGGCCCCGCAGGCACCCGAGATGTCAGCCCGGAGCTCGGGGATGCTGCAGGCAGAGCAGGCTCATCCCCAGCCCCTCCGTCCCTCAGGGACTCCCAGAGACACATATCTGGCCAGAAGAAGTGATTTGTAAGCCACGGGTACACCTCAGGTCACCACCCGGACCACTAGGCAATACTTATCAGTCACCTGTGCCACGGACAGGGGACGCTGATGCTGTGAATATTTGCAGACTGTCATTTAATTTAACCTCCTATCTTCCCTGAGGTGATGGGTTTCATTAGGAAGTGCAAGGATTTATCAAATTCACGCTTTTAACTCACCATTACTCATTTTCATTTCTAATTCCAAACCCGATGTCCTGACCTGAAAAATGGGAAAGCCAACTTGGCTGCTTTACTTACCTGCTGTTGCACTTTTGCCTTTTGAACTTCTGAAGTGAAAATTGTGATTTTTTTCAGTTAAATTATAGCTCATCGGGTGTGGTTTGTGATAATTTCATCTATTTATCTCAGTTTATCAGAGGTCATCGATACATAAAATGAGAAAAAGAGAACATAGCACAAAAACTGAGATTTCTCCATGAAGATATCTCAATGGTTACTGCAAAGCTCTGCAGTGTTGTTATATTCAAGACAGATCTATTGGAGATCTTACCATTATAAACCACAGATTATTAATAATAATCAGAATATTTTGCAATGTTTTAATATAGCCAACCAATGATTTATTATGATAAAACTGATGTACAATTTTAATCAGATTTTATATCATTACAATATATATATTTTTTTTTCTGTGAAAAAACAATTTCTATCCAGCAGTCAGGATAAAAAGGGAGAAACACAGAGCTCAATGCGTAGTTGAATAAATACTGCTATCACTTTTGAACTATAGAGCTTACTAATGTGTAAACATAATTGTGAGGTTTTCTACCTGAATTTCAAATTGCAAGGGCAATGAAAGTCTTACTGTGTCCTGAATTGCTTCCTTTTTGTTATTCACTCAGCTCTAATATTCATACATTAATTTATCATCATATTTGAATTAAAAAAATGGAGAAGGCACAGATCTTTCGCAATAAGGCAAAGTAACAGAAATTGCGTGCATTTATTATTAAAGTGATGGTAATATTCCCACATGCAAGCCCCATCCTGGCACTTGTGCATGTAGGAGAAGGCACACATGCAATCCTGTGGTGCCGGAGCTGCTGGCTGGAGCGCGCTGTGTGCCCCGGGGTGCCAGGCGCGGGTGCGACCCGCATCGTGCCCGGCAGTCCCGCGGCACCGCAGCACGCAGGCTGAGGCGCGCCCTGCCCTGTCACCTCACCCACTGTTACGGGTGCTGTACGTCGGCTGCCCGCAGCCACGGCGTTGCCAAGCGGCCCCAAGGCTCCCAGCCGGCTCCAGAGCCACCGCCGCAGCCCCCTCTGCTGCTCTGCCGCCGGGGACCCGCTGGGCACCGTTTGCGGGGCCCCCCCGTTGTTCTCTGGTGATTCAATCCCCTTCCAGCTCGCGTGTGGCTCTCTGCAGAGTGGCAGCAGCCTGACGGCTTGCGGCTCTCCCATCAGCTCACCTGCCCTTTTCTATTCACTTCCTTTGCCCCGTATCCCCCTGGTCATAAAGATCACACCTTGGCCAAGGCGACCGAGATTTTTAGCCTTGTCAGATGTAGGTTAATAGCTCTTTATGGATGAGAAAACATTTTTTCATCCTCGCACAAAACGTTATACTGTTCTGCTTCTTCCAAACAGAGAAGAGCAACTCCTATTAAACATTTCACCATGTTGCTCTAGCAGTGATGCTATCCCAGTAGTCCTATCCCATGTTTAGAACTCTTCTTCCTTTCTTAAATACTTAAAAAAATCTTCCTTATTGACCCTCTGTATTTGGTGGAGAAACCGCACTAGCAGCGCATGTTCCTCATTCCCTGCTCGCGGGCTGCCTGTGCCTGGAGCGCGCCGTGCCCGCCTGGCGAGGGGCAGCCTGCGGGCGGGCAGGGCAGAGCAAGGCCTTCCTGCTGCTGCTATCGGGGGGGGGGACAGGGGGAGGGCAGGGGAAGGCCCCCCCCGGGGGGCAGCAACCCCCCCCCCCCGCCAGCATCACCCGCAAAGCAGCGCTCCACAGCCTGCGGCAGCAGTGCTGCACGTCCCCCCCGCGCCAAGGCTGCGCGCTGTGCTCTGGTGCGATGCTGCCTTTAGCAATTGCATTACCAGATTAACTGGGCTTTCCAAAAATTTAATAACAAATTAAGAAGCCATTGTGAGCAGCGGTCTGGGTTCCCTAAGGATCAACAAAATGCCCCTCATCTCTTACGCGAGGCAGCCCCGAGTCCAGAGGTATTTCACAATCTGGATGGTGTGTATCAGCATCTGCTGCAAAATGCCATGATACTGAAAAGTTTTCTGTAATTACAGAAAGTCTGAAATTGCCAATGATAGCAGTATTCAGACATCATTTTAATGCCTATTGTATCATACCAACCTGATCTCTGATAGCCTTTAATAATGGTCTTTATTCCTGTTGTCCTACAAAATTGCAATGTCACGTCAGGCAGCCAAGCAAGGCTTGCAATGAATTGATTGGAAATTAAAAATGAAGACAGCCATTCACTTTTCATTACTCACCCTGCTTTTCAGCAAGTAAAGGTAAATCACTCGCTCTGTTTCTTAGCAGATCAAGAAGGCTTAAGAGGAAATGCACATCCCCCAGCTATCTGAAACTTAGGTGGGCTTGTACTTGGTACTTGCTCTTAACCACGGCCTGCTGGTTCAGGCTGAGGTTTCCAGTTATGGCATCGGTTAATTGTGCGGTGCAGCATCCTTAACTGCCAGTGCTTCTGTCCTAGAGAATGAGATTTTGTTCTTCTGGATGGTGTGAAGCAGTGTGTGCTGCATAACCCTAAACACCAGCACCTGCCACTGATATTCCGTGTCCTTTGTGCTTTCTACTTGTTTCCTGCAATTCTACTGTTGTTTTGAACAGAAGTGTTTACCTATTTGCAAATATTTTGCATATATAGTCTTACAGCCTCGCTATTTACATCTGTTGCATGCATATCCCAAAATGGCACATTTTCATTTAGCTTCTGTCACTGCACGGCACAGCACATTTGGGTTTCTGAATAATTCATCACAATCTAGTCTGTGTTATAAACTCTTGTAGTTTTGAGCTCAGCACTCAGCTTGCCTACTGTGGGCAACAGTTGTTTTTTTTTTCTTTAACTGAAGAGCAGAAAAAAAGAAAAATGTCTTATGAATACAAACTGAGAACTCAGCAGAAGATTTTTGGTTTGGGTATATAAGAATGCAAGGTGAATGTCGCTAAAGGCTTGCCCCATTTCTCC
>VXAA01000281.1:0-84430 GCA_013399115.1 Anseranas semipalmata | reverse complement strand
TTTTTTTAGTATTATTTTTGCAGACGGCCGTCTCTGATTTGCCTGCCTGTCAAGGCAGATAGCAGTGCTTGGGAGGGAGGAGGGGGGATTTGCTTCGGAGGCGCAAGGAGGTCCAGGGTGTCCAGAATAGTGACTACCACGTAAACCTACCATTTAAATTCAGAGCAGTGTTGAATCAATAGACACATCTTTCTATGTGCAGGAAAATGTAATTCTGCTGTAATTAATCATGTGGTTTAATTCATTTGATGTGCACTTCTTTGACAACGTAGTGAATCCAGATCAAAACTCAGATCCAAAGCCTCTTCATCATAAAGTTACGATGAAGCTGATTTATTTGCAGACCGAGCACCTCTTTCCTGACAGCTGATGCTGCTTGCTGGCATCTCTCAGGTTTTCAGTGCCAGTTCTCACTGCGCTGCAGCTATTTTGGTTGTGTGCCCTTCCCAGGGCAGAGCTGGGCTCTTCCCTGGAGGATGTGGGGTGGGCTGTGATGGGTCAATAAGCACCATGCCCTGCTTCCCACCGCAGTGCTTGCACGAACCGGTTTGCACATTCACCAGGTGTGTCCCCCAGTGCTGTCACCCAGCTCTGCCACCTGTGGTGTGGCTGGCTTGGGATGCCAGGGCTGCAACCTTTGCAGGGTGCATGCAGAGCATGTGATTTGTAGCTAAAGATGGAGCTGATGAGCCTCACTCTTTGTATTTTTTTAATTGTAAAATTCCCTCTCTTACACACACACTTATTTTATATTAACTATTTTTTATTTTATATTAAATATTTTTTATTTTATATTAAATGAAACATTCATATCGTTTCCCATTGAGCAGTGCTTTAACCAGACCCTGTGCTGGGTCTCCCTTGCAGAGGTTTGCAGTAAGTCTGCCACAAGTGATGCACACTGCTTGAAATTCAAAGTGATTTGGGTTTTCTCTTTGGACACACACATTATTTCTGGTCCCTAGCCAAGGGGCTGAGCTCCCCAGAGCAGATATTCAGGTAGGAGTGCTCTCTTTTCCAAAGCCAACATTTGCTTTCTGTGGATGTGTTTTACCTCTGCATTGCTCTGTTTCTACTGCTTCTCTTTCCTTCCTCAGCCTTCCTGGCACTGCCTGTGAAATAAAGTCCCAGAGCAGGACTTTAAAATACTAGTGATACATTTCAAGGCTATTGGTTTTCTTCTTAAATAAACATAAAGAGAACTGAATTATGTAATAACCCTGCCACAGGGGGTGATACATAAAAGCATCAAATTTTGGTCCACCTGATTAGTTTTTCTGTAACCTATTCTTGCACAATTTTCCTATGTTGAAGATTCAGAACTGTTCGTCATCTACATATTATTTTTTCCATATTCTATTAACACACATCTACAAAGCAAAGGAAATAAATCATGAGAGAAATGCTGGTGCAAACTTTGAAGGCTTTAGGATCTGTTCTAGAGAAGTTCCAATTACAACCAATAGATATTTTGCCAGAATAAGGACACAAAGAAAATTGCAGGGTATTGTCCTATTTGAATCTTAATGTTTTCATTTCTTGTTTTTTTTTTTTTTTTTTCCCCTTGTTCACTTTATTTATTTATTTATTTATTTTGAAAGAGACTGTACCATATAAATGTTGGTTTGTAAATAAGAAAGATATGTCAATATTCACAATCTCAGAGGACTGAGTTTGTCTAATTTTAATTACACTTAAAGTCAGTATCCCCACATACCTTTTGCTGAACATTTTTCTCTAATATATGGTGAAAAAATGTAGGCAGCGCCTGGAGCCTTCTTGACAAGTTCAATTGATTGTTGCAGAAAGGAGAAGTAAGACTGGTATAAAACAAGCTTTCATTGATTGCTGGAGTGGCATTGGCTTCACAGGGAACTTGAAGTAACATCGGGTTCAGGAACTAGAGCCACACAAAGTGAAAAAAAGCCCTGATGTCTGCATTTCTGAAGGATTTGGACTGGCTTTGTGTTTTTACAAGCATTAGACAGTGCACCAGCCATTGCAGACTGGAAGGTTTTTATTTAACTGTCTTTTGTTTTTGTTTCTGTTCTTTGTTTCTTGTTTTGTTTTGTTCATTTATTTGTTTTTAAACAGATACTTTAAATTCTAAATAAAATTAAAACTAAGTTTACTAAACATAACAGTGTAAAGAATGTTATCTGATAAAGGGGCTTGTGTGTCCAGAAATGTGTGCAATTCTTCTGATCACAATGATTAGTTTAAATAAAGGATGTTATCTTTCCTTACTAGCCATGCTTCTAAATCCTCAGCCCATCTAAACGGATGTGATTATTTCCAATGATCACTGTTACCAAGAAGCTTAAAGTCTATTGTGTGATTTTATCACCAAATAGATCTTGATCTGTCAGGTTATACCATTTGTCCCAAAAGGTTGAACATAAGTGAACAAAATCTGTATTGTTCACTATATGTGTGCAATCAAGTAATTGATGTGGTATATAGCCATGTTTTTAACTGATGCGTAACTAAAGGGAAACTTCACTAACGACAACAGTAGCAGTAGCAATAAATCATGGCAGTCTGGAAGAAGAAGTACAAAGGCACTGCACCCACTGCCCTGGGGAAGAGCCAGGGCATGCTTTCAAACCCTTTCACCCCTCGGTACAATTCAGCGGGTTGGTTTGGGGGACTTCTCAATGCATTTTTTTACTAGCAAAGAACACACGGAGCTACAACTTTATCTGCTACGAAGTCTTACTGTTTTTCCTGTTATAAATGGTGCTGAACCAGTTTGCATCCAATGGGATCTGTCATACATTTCCAGTTCTTCAAACCGACGTGCCGACAGGAAGGGCTGAAGGGCTGAAGGGTTTTGTGGTGGCGGGAGCTTGGAATGGGAGAAGCAGCCCGGAGCCGGGGCTGTCCTAGGGCAGCTCTGGCCAGCGGCGCGGCGCAGCTCGGGCCCGGGTGTCCGCGTGGGCCCGCTGCCCCTGCCTGGCTCCGGGGAGATGTGGAACAACCGGCACCAGCTCAGCTGTGGACTGCAGAAAACGGGGGAGAAGGAAGTCTCGATTAAGATCCGGGACTAAGCTATGACTAGCAGTGACAGCAGCTTGCATAGATATTGTTTGCATTTTTATTATATCATTTTCTGAAGTAATGCTATTAAAAATGGGATACTCATTGTACATTCTGAAAGAAAATGAGTATTTTATTGATTTCTTTGTTTACCATAGAATTCTGTTTATTCTATATAATCTTTTCAATGAAGATGAAGATATAGAGAAACCAATGTGTTTCTTTACTGCAGTGAAAAATACCCCTCATCTTTACATTGAGCCATCACAGAGAATGGCATCCCACATCCCAATATTTTTATCTAATATCCTAGACTGAAATGTATCAGTGTAGGATAATAACGATTTAGTTTTTCATAAGATATACATAAAAGGAAATGTATAATCAACTTTCACTCTATTATCACTCAGCTCATCCAGTTGTGAATGGTCCATAGCAAAAAGAAAGCAAGACTTAAGAAACAATCATTTTAACCCACAAGGATGAAAAGCGGCACTCCTCGTTTCCTATGCAGAAAGAAACCCTAGTATTTCATATTCCCCTCGGAACACATCTGGGAGATGGGGTGTTTCCCCGGTGGTGCTCCAGTCTTGCCGTTTCCACACGGCACCGCTGCCCACAGCCCATGCGATGCCCTTCCTCCGGCAGCTCGGGTGGGAGATAGGCCCGCTTCTGTCAGCAGCTGAGCAAGTTGTGCTGAGGGAATCAAATGGCACAAAAGTATCTGCACCTCATGGAAGCAGGGACAGGAGCGTGTCCTGTACCTTGTCCCAGCTCCTGGGGGGCGGTGTGCCCCCAGCCCGTCCAGGTGGAAGGTGCTTGGGGGTTTGTCGCCGTGCCGCGTGCTGGGGCCTGGGCTGCTCAGCCAGGCGCTCGCCCCCGGCACTGGTGAGGGTCTGTCCAAGGCCCTGATTCAAACTCTTCTCTCCCTGGGGTTAAGTGAAAATACATTTTTTCCGACTTTCTCTTATTAGCTTACAAAAGAGCCTTTTCCTGATTAACTCACATGAAAAGATCACTCTCTTTCCAGCTGCAGAAACACCCATCGTCCCTCTGACAGAAGCCTCTTCTGGTTTTGTCCCTCTTCAGAGTGCCTGTGCCCCATCCCTGGGACCCTGACCCCAGGCACGCCCCGCACCCTCGTCGCAGCAAGGGGCAACCCACTCTTGTGTGTGTGTGTAAAACTCTGTTTGAGGAAGGTGGCTATGAACAATTATGTTTTAGAAGTGATTCGATGAATAAAGGATGAGGCTATGTGCTCAGTGTGAGTCATCGGTGTGTATAGCTGCTGGCCTGACAGGGCCTGATGTCTGAGGGGATTGCTTGAAGAGACTAAATCATAGAATCATAGAACGGCATAGGTTGAAAAGGACCTTAAAGATCATCTAGTTTCAACCCCCCTGCGCTGGGCAGGGTTGCCAACTACTAGAGCAGGCTGCCCAGCGCCACATCCAGCCTGGCCTTGAATGCCTCCAGGGATGGGGCATCCACAACCTCTCTGGGCAACCTGTTCCAGTGCCTCACCACCCTCTGAGTGAAAAACTTCCTCCTAATATCCAACCTAAATCTCCCCTGTCCTAGTTTGTAACCATTTCCCCTTGTCCTATCACTATCAACGTGTGTGAACACGCGTTCCCCCTCCTGTTTATACGCTCCCTTCAGGTACTGGAAGGCCGCAATGAGGTCTCCCCGGAGCCTTCTCTTCTCCAAGCTAAACAAGCCCAGTTCCCTCAACCTTTCTTCATAGGAGAGGTGTTCCAGCCCTCTGATCATCTTAGTGGCCCTCCTCTGGACCCGTTCCAAGAGCTCCACATCCTTCTTGTGCTGGGGGCCCCAGGCCTGCACGCAGTATTCCAGGTGGGGTCTCACCAGAGCAGAGTAGAGGGGGACAATCACCTCCCTCTCCCTGCTGGCCACCCCTTTTTTAATGCAGCCCAGGACATAGTTGGCCTTCCGGGCCGCAAGCGCGCACTGCCGGCTCATGTCCAGCTTCTCATCCAGCAGGACCCCCAAGTCCATCTCCGCAGGGCTGCTCTCGAGTTCTTCTTCTCCCAGTCTGTATAAGTACCTGGGATTGCCCCAGCCCAAGTGCATCACCTTGCACTTGGCCTTGTTGAACCTCATTAGGTTCTCTTGGGCCCACTTCTCCAGCCTGTCCAGGTCCCTCTGGATGGCATCCCTTCCCTCTATGGTATCAACTGCACCGCTCAGCTTGGTGTCGTCCGCAAACTTGCTGAGGGTGCACTCGATTCCGTCGTCTATGTCATTAATAAAAATGTTGAAGAGCACCGGTCCCAAGACCGACCCCTGAGGGACACCGCTTGTGACCGGCCTCCACCCAGACATAGAACCATTGACGACAACCCTTTGGCTGCGACCAGCCAACCAATTCTTAATCCACCTAACAGTCCATCCTTCAAATCCATACCTCTCCAATTTAGAGAGAAGAATGTGGTGAGGGACCATGTCAAAGGCTTTGCTCAAGTCGAGGTAGATGACGTCCGTCGCCCTTCCTTTGTCCACCGATGCCGTCACTCCATCATAGAAGGCCACCAGATTGGTTAGGCAAGATCTGCCTCTGGTGAAGCCGTGCTGGCTGTCCCGGATCACCTCTTTATCCCGTACATGCCTTAGCATGTCTTCCAGGAGGATCTGCTCCATGATCTTCCCAGGCACAGAGGTGAGGCTAACCGGCCTGTAATTTCCCGGGTCTTCCTTTCTCCCTTTCTTAAAAATGGGAGTAATGTTTCCTTTTTTCCAGTCGCCGGGGACTTCACCCGACAGCCATGATTTTTCAAATATGATGGAGAGCGGTTCGGCAACCACATCAGCCATCTCTCTCAGCACCCTGGGATGTATACCATCTGGCCCCACGGACTTATACACGTCCAGCTTCATTAGGCGGTCCCGGACTTGTTCCACCGTCACAGTGGGACGGAGTCCGCTCCTCTCACCCTCTCCTTGAGTTTCAGGGTCCCGACAGACACAGGAGACTTGACCACCAGTGAAGACTGAGGCGAAGCGCTTATTGAGTACCTCAGCTTTTTCCATGTCTGAGGAAGCCAGTTCTCCCAGTTCTAAAACGTAAATAATCTCTTAAGCATTATAACAGTGATCGCCATGCCCTGGGTGAGGACGCCCATCTTCTGCGCGGCTGCTCGTGTGCTGCACCTGGAGAACACCGATGCTCCTGCACCCTGCCGTGCTCGCTTTGGGCACCCTTAGCCCGGCCTCCCGCAGGGATGCACACGGCTTTTGAAACAGCGTGACACGACGCACGCGGGATTTCACGAGGGGGTTGTGCACCTGGGCTGGTGCACACAGCGTGAGTAACGCTGCCGCGTGGCAGCCTGGGGTCAGAGGCAGGGGCCCCAGGTTGCAAGGAGGGAGCTGAGACTACCAGCATTGCCCCTCTGGTGCAGAGCCCTTGTCCAGGCAAGGTGCTTGCTTACTGCCTTCATGGAAAACAAACCAGGGCTGCTGCCAGCTGGTGTAGGGTCTGTGCAACCTGCTTGGGAATTCCAGCTTGTGCTTGGGAACAGGTGAGAGTGCTGGTAGAAAATAGTTTTTGTTGGAATGGAAGATATGTTGGATAAAATGAAGACATTTCCTACAACATTGTGTCTATTTTTATTATATTTCTTCATGTCTGCAGAAAAATCACATTTTTTTTTCCTGGAAATGTTGCTAAAGAAAGGTAGGGAAAGTATTTTCCCCAGTTCATGTAAACACGAGAGCAGGCGGCGAGCTGTTCTATTTCCCACAGAAAAGGAGAAGCGGGGGTTGGTGGATTCGCCCCTGTAGGGGATGGGGAAGCACCCACATGAGGCCCGGCTGTGCTGCCCTATAGCATCATCTCAACCACCTGTTGGGCTTAGCAAGTTTGGGGAATTTTGTTTATATTTCATTTTCTGTTTTTTTTTTTTTGTTTGTTTGTTTTTCTTTTCTCCACAATATTTTTTATCCCACTGTTAAAAGCACAGAGAGTCGCACATCTGGCTTGCCAAGGTCAGGTGCGGAACCATCAAAATATTAAAGGAAAGACTATTGCTAGATTTTAATTTTTGCCCCTGCCAAAGTTGATATTAGAAGGAATCATTTATGAAAGCCCACTCCTGTGACATTTCTAGCTAGATTCAGAGATCAAAGACCCATTCCATTTTCAGACTCAGCTCCTATGTTAAAATGTTAAACTTTTTTAATATTTTGCCATTGTATATGAAATCTGGTATAGGAGTTCAGCCAGCACAGAACATTTCTTAGTAAGATATTGTAGGAAATGATTGATTTTCTTTGCAAAGAAGTTCAGCTTGTTTTAGTGAGCTGCTGGGTCATTTGGAAAATAAAGTTCCGGGAAAATGACAGGTCAGAAGGACTGATGAAGATTGTAAAGGCGTAAAGCACAGCAGCTCCTGTTCACGGACGACTGAAAGTGAGAAGAATTTCTTATATATCTCACTGTTATTAAAATATCAAGTATCCTTAGCTGCCAATTATGTAACCTCTATGCTACAAGAGCAAATTATTTTAATTATAGGATTGTTACATGCTCAGAGATAATCATTTCTTTGGAAAATAAAATAAGCTGAAATTCAGGCTTTACAGGAAAAAAGTTAATTGCTTTAAGCTACAGACTTGTGAGGGAGGTGGGAGGCTCAGAGAATTTTCATCAGGTCTGGCAAGAAGCAGCAAATTCAAGTTAAATACAGGTTAGGCTGAATCACTGCTAGCTTCATATGATTATATTGTATTATTGAGAGAAAAGGGTCATTAGTGGCAGTAGAGCAAAAGACGTGAGAGGAGAAAGGGAACAGAGCATTTCTCCTGCCGGAACAGAAGACGAGAAACAAGTCACCGGTACCTGTGAGCAGGCAGTGCCAGTGAGGGGGCACAGTGCCCTCACCCCAGGGCCGACGGCTCTGCCGAGCATGGCTCAGACTTTAATTTCATGCACAGGGGTTTTGGAGTTATTTCTTCAGCCTGCAGGTGCAGGGAGGTTTGTGGTTCGGCGCTTTCAGGTCAATTGGAAGAGAGAGCCAGGAAAAGCCCTCCTGCAGGAGCCGGTGCTGTGGTACTGATCCTGCCATGGGGCGAGGGGCATGGAGAAGAGGGAACAGCTGAGGGAAACGTGCGTTGGTTTCCAGCTCTCGTCTGGACTTCATGTGTGACCATGAAGAGCAAGCTGGGGTCATGGCACTGGGTGCATGCCTGAGTGAAGGCACTGCAAACCATCCATGGACTTTGGAACAAGATCTCCAAAATTCGCACTTGGCCATGGCAGGAGCAGAGAGGAGAGAGTCAAAGGCAATTAGAAGGGGGAATATTGGGTCCTGTGGAGTGTGGATTCACACTAGGAAGTCTAGAAGTTGCTCAATATGCCCTTTCATGAGAAAAGATATTCTCATCAGCCAATGGTATCCTTTACAATCTACCTTCTTTTCTACACAAAAGAAAAAAGAATTGTGTGGAAATCTTACCCAGATCTGCTGAATGAAGCTAAAAGAGTTTTGCAGATCCATTGAAGTCTTTCTCCTTTTAGAAGATGAATTATAGCTTTAACTAGAAGAGAGTATTAAGCTAATATTTTTTTTGGACCAGCACTGTATTTCAAATGGCATGCAAGCCACTAAGGTCTCCAATGACTCTTTGTCTTACTTTTATTAAGTACTTCGTCATTCTAGAAAACACTTTAGAGCTTGTTACAGCTGAAGATGGCTTTAAAATATGATAACATAATGAACCACAATGACATCCATTTCTACATCTCCCCATTTATATTGCAGAGCAGGGATGCTCAAAACAGATGTATTTAGGTGTCAAGGAACTGTTGCTTACTTGCAATTACATTTGACTGTTCCTTAGACAACTCCTTCAGAAAAAAGTTTCATATGGCACTCATTATTTAATAACTAGTCTTTCTCTTTCCAGGTTTCTAATTTTCAAATATTGACCATTTATTGCTACACCAGTATATTCTACTGACAAAAAGAAAGGTGGGTTGTATGACTGTCATTCACAGGAGACGGACAGTGGGAATTCTGCTGCAGCATCTCTCTTTGACAGCCCCAGCACAAGATGGCCCCAACAAAAACAGGCCTTTGCTGCCCAGGGCTGGAGAGCATGGGGCTGTGAAGAGCAGGGCTGGTGGCACGGTGCGTCCCCGCAGCGCTTCCTCACTGCGCCAGGCTTCACACCCGCGCTGTTGGCTAAAGCCAAGTTGTCATCTTCTGCTGCATGAGTGCGTGGCTGGTGAACAGAGCATCAACTGTAATCTTCTGGGAGTGCTTATGACTGATGGCCCATCCTCTCCCGCAGCCTTGACAAACACTCAAGAACTCAGCAGACAAATTAAAAATGAGGCACTGAAAAGCAAGACGGGTCTCCAGGCAGTGCTGCCGACACGACTGCTCTCCAGGGACAAGTTTATAGAGTGTGTGTGGAATTCACATCTGACTGTATGTATGCCTGTATATAAATATGCATGCTTGTATACATACATACATACATACATACATGCATATATATATGCAATTTTTAAATAGTTCCAGAATTCCCAATGAACTGTGAAGTAGTTCTGCTTAGTGAAAACTTTTTATTTCAATGCAGAGCTTTTGATTATTTACTCAAAAACTAGAAACATTGCTACACGAGCACTTAAACTTCTAAATCCAGAAACCTGAGATACTCACTCAAGTGAGTGAAGCTGGCTCTCACTGCAAAGAGCTGAGGTTTAACGAGCTTTTGGACACAAACAGTATTTTTGTTGAAAAGCTTTTACCCTTCCATGGAAAGCAGCCTCCCACCACATGGGTAAGATGTTGTCCCAGCCCAATCACCCGACCCCTTGCTGGGTGTCTGGGTGCAAAGAGGGGCTGTGCTGGGCTGCATCTTTTTCCAGCATCAAAATAGGCTTTGCCACCTACCAGAGTTTTTGATTTCAGTGAGAGTGAGTCCTAGTAACAACAGTAGAAATCTTCTTGTAGTATTGCTTATGGGGAAAATATGTCCTGATCAACAAAATAAAGCAATAACTAACTAACTAAATAAAAATTATCTCTGGCAGGATCCAGATCATTAAGTGCAACCTCACCAGAAGGCTGCCACTTTCTAGACACACAGCAGGCCCTTGAAAGAAAATCTTTGTTGAAAACTTGCCTTATTCAGGGAACGGGCACAAAGCAGCTGCCGTGCTCATAGGCAGCTTCTTCAGTTGTCCCTTCTTCGCCGTTAGCTCTCTTTTTATCTCACCTCTGTTTCAAGGGAGCTCAGACAAAGCCAAGAGCTGAGCTGTAGGAACTGGTGGAAAGATGGTGTTGCCATGTTATATATTATCACAGCGATCACCATGGAAACGGGAAGATGGGACTGACCTTGCTAGTTTGCCACTGATCCTGCAAGGGCTCAGCCTTGCATCTCGAGTTAAGCTCTTCTGGGATTGGAGCTACACATCTCAAGTTAATAAATGAGAGGGGTAAAAGTCACAGAATTTTGGAAATGCAAAATGTAGGATCCTTTAATCTGTGTTTCAGATGTGCTTGCTGTGAAGGAAACAGCTATTTTTGTGCACATGGTTCACTGAGATGTAAAAGAGGTTTAATATTAAGTTCACTGTTAATTATATAATTCCTTAGGCTTTCTAGTGCCTTTTTATAAGATAAGCCTCCAAATGGGAATATAGCTAATCCCTTCTTTCAAAAGCTGCCTCCCATCCTCAGTCCCTGGGCAGTGACCAGCTGCAGCCCGCAGCACATGCTCCTCTCCAGGAGGCTCCACGCAGGCAGCGACTCCGTGCTCTGCTCACCTCTCCCCGTTAACTTCACAGCTTAGAGCATTGCTGTTATCAAGATGAGCCAAGGATCACCCTGAAAAAGAAAATGAATGCTTACATGTACTTCTCTCTCACGCAGATACAGAAGTGTTGTTTTAACCCCATTTTCAACGATATCCTGTTGCTATATTTATGTGGAAAGCCGAATCCCGTGCACCAGGGTGATGGCTCACCAGCCTGCAGTTCTCACCAGCCTTCAGTCCTGGCATCCCCGCTCCCCGCCGCTGCAGCGTGCCCTGTGCGGGGCTTCTCTCCTTGCAGCTGTGCTGGACGTGCCCTTGGGGACGTCCGGTGGCACTCGCGGAGATCACAGCGACTGCGCTCCCTGCAGAAGTGGCAGCGGCCCTTGGGATGGCCCGGGACAGGGTGCAAGGAGGACTTGGCTCGGGCTGGGAGCAGATACGGAAACGCTGCACCCGCTGGAGCGTGTAAGATATCGCATCTCTAATCCTGCCCGCCTCCTGCTGAGGCAGCCAGACACCAACATCTGCAGGCCAAGAGTCTTTCCAGGGTTTCTTTTGTACGAGGGACCTACACATGATGCTCCCTGATGTTCACGGAAGATGCAGAGAAGAAAGCATTCACGACAACAAGAGCAGCCCAGTCCCCTGATGCTGTGCAAATAATTAATTACACAATACAAATGTAAAGTAGTAAGAATAATGGATGTGCTAAAGTAATCCAACAGTGAAATGTGCAAAAGGCCAGAAATGGAAGAACCTGGGTGTTTGCAGCACTCAGGCTACAAATGTACATAATCCATTCCAGACCGGGAAGCTGTTTACTTGCAGATACCCACTGCAGTGAACCAAAGGTTTGCATTACATGTATTCCCCTCCAGAAACAATGATGTTTTTCCCTGTTGGATTCTGAGTCCATCTTTTCAGTAACAATAGTGGTGCAATTTTAAATTCATTTGAAGAACGATAAGTTAGGTAGCCACTATGATCTGAATAAATCAGTTTTGTCTCCAGAATTTCATTTCACATGCCTCATCCTGTTGTTTGAGATACATGCGTGTGACTGGAAATGTAAGAAAATATTTGCATGGGCTTAATTTGTTCTCTGTGTTTTGACCTGTGGCCACAGGTAACCTATATAGATTCTTATACAGCTGTTTGAAATTATGAGGATGTTAGCTTCATGCTTATATTTAATTTAATTTGTAAGTCTTTTGCAAGTTTTATGTCTTCTCGTGCTCTGAGAATTGGCCGATCGCACCTTGCTGTTTGCATTATTGAGACTGGATTGCACGTTTTTTAAAAGGGAAGACATCTTTCGCATTCCCTCCTCTTGATCTTTTCTGCTTTCTCTTCATTTTCATAGCAGTTTGTCTTCTTGCTGGTGTTACAAACCCATCACATCCTGCAGAGAAAAGATTCAGGATGGCCTGAAAAAAAACCCCAACTGTTATTTAAGAGACTAAGGCAGACAACCTTATTAGACTAGCACAGTGTGTTGCTACATTAAGCTCTAATCGGAGGCTATTAATAAGAAACAGGAAAATTCACCTACCTCCAGCTTTCGGGGAGCTCTGATGTCTGTGCAGGCTCCTTTTGTTTCCCTTTTATTTGACAAACTGCATTTCTAAATGACACTACTTTTAGCATTTGCTTTACTTCTTTACGACTTTGAGGCAGCATGAGGAGGGAGCGCCAGCCCCGTGTCCAGCCGGAGCTCTTTGGGATTTTCCCCTGTGAAGTTGCTCCGCATGGCTGCTGTGGTTTTGGCTGCTGCTGGTCTTGGGCCGGTGCAAAACCACCCGTGACCCTCGTACCCCTCCAGCTCTCCCGGTAGCGATGTGGAAAGGCCGGGTAATGCTTTGCTCCCTGCCCAGAGCCTGCTGGGTGGCTGCTGTGAGCACAGACACAGCAATGCCGTGGAGGGCGGGCAGAGGGAATTGCTGGCAGCTTCCTGAAACCAAAACTTCAGCCTGAAATGCCTTGAGAGGTACACCCTGCAGCCACTAGCATTTCCCTCACAAATTATTATCTAATTGACTCAATCTTCATGTCATTGTCACGGAAGAATGCAGTTACACTGTTTTCTGTCTGATTTTAACTTAAATCCCTGCCAGAGGGGTCTGGCTGGATTTACAGCTTCTGATATCGATGGGCAGGGGGAGATGATAGAAAGAGAGAGAGAGAATGTGATCTGCTCACTTAAGGAAAAAATTAATAATTTTTTTTTTTTACTTTAACAATCTAACATGCTCTACAGAAAGCAGCTATTGCTTCCTCTATATTCATATGTACGGAAGTTGTTTCCCCATGGACTCAACAAGAACGGCTCCTGGGGAGCTATGTGCATGCACACGGGGGCTCCCTTGTTTGGCGAGGGGCAGGGAAGTGCCTCCCCTGCTGGCATAGTTCTCTTGTGCGCTGCGGGTAGGGGGGTAGGTATGTATTGATAAGGAAATCAGTGCTCGTTACATATGTTGCAATATTATCAATGAATCCTAGCCGTGGTGCAAGACACCTCAGCGACGTTTTACAGATGACAAATCAACAAGAGGCCGCTGGGCCCGCAGCTGGCTGAGGAACGCGAGAGTTGAGCTTTCTGGCTTTGCGAGTGGGGCACTGACTGCTGACTGAGCTTCTCCTTTAATTTGAGTGCATAAATACTTCATTTTCTATTAAATACTTCATTTCTATTAAAAGCAAGGAAACAAACTGAAAACAACTAACCCAACAGGATAATCCTGAAGGACGACTTACCAGGTGTTTCACATGTGGTTGAATTCAGCCAAGGGACATTACCAAGCAATCATCCCAGCACCAATGGGCTCAGCACTTTGGAGGCATGCTGACTGTTGGGGAAAGCACACGCTTTATGAATGCTGCATCAGTGATTTCTCAGAAGCTGCTCAAAGCCATGTGAAACTCACACTATACACAGAAAGAAAAAGGCAGCTGCCCTTCAATATCCTTCAACTTTTTTTTTTTTTTTTTTTTTTTTTTTTTTTTTTGATAGCGTGAAGAAATGATTGCTCAGCTTTTCAGGTAATAAAGCATAGCCATTTACAACGGAAATATTGAATAAAAAGGTGTTTGCTTCACCATAGCACCAAAATGCCAACATTTTCCACAGGCACGGAGCTGTCCTGAGACTCCTGGCACCTCCAGCTTCCTTCTGGGCAGAGAGAGCTTGGGGAGAACTTTCTCATCGCCTCTTCCAGATGCTCCCCAAGGGGAAGACCTGGGCAGGTTCCCAGGGTCTAAGATTTGCCTCCAGCTGCTGTAGGAAGCAATTGGAAGCAAAGGTATGCAGCGAGAGGATCCTGCACTGCCATGCAAAATGATGACAGCAGCAAGGAAAACTGAATGGAATAAATACTGCCACTCCTGGCCATGAAAAAGTCATAAGCTTGGCATAAATACATAGTTCTGTAAGATAATATTTTGTCTTTTTGTTTTGTTTTGTTTTGTTTTGTTTTTGACTGAGGTATCAGGGTGTGCCTGGCTCATGTAGTTTTATCTTTAAAATAATGTAGGCTAAAAATATGAGCTTGTCAAGGCATTTGAGAATTTGCTCAAATTTTACTAAACAGTATGAACTGAAACATTTTCCAGAAGATGCAGAAATTTATTTCATTTTTAAAAAAATATTAGATTTCAAAAACATTTACATTTGATATTTGTCAAAATGAAATACTGAGGAGCATCAACAATATAAATATGGGGTTACCTGAAATTGTTATTTTTCACTGGAACAAAAAGTAACCTCAAGTAGATTTATTTCTGTTTTTATTATTATTACTATTTTCAAGCAAGCAATGAAACAAACAAAAAATTAGTTGTTTGCATAATCATGCAGGAATTTACTTTAAACTGGAATTACCTCCTAAGCACAGAAGTCTGTACAATGGCATTTTTGGGAATGCAACAAAGTTGCAAAGTTTTTGGCAAAATGGTGTGTATTGGCAGCGCTGTGGGGAAGAGCCTGATCCACAGACTTCCAACCTTCAAATAACATCAGTTTGAGGCAAAGCTTCCCACGGGTGCCCCATGCTACCCAGCCTGGTTGATTCCTTCTTTGATAAAACATCGATTTCTCTGCCTGTTTTTGTTGTCCATAGGTTCGTGCCCGGTAAGCCTGGCTGATAAGTGCACAGAGTCAGAATCCACACAAAGGTCTTTTAATTAAATAATTAATTATTCTGCAGAATCAGGTGCTTGGCGATCTCTCGCAAAGCAAGCACACCTGTGGCTTGCATCACGGTTATTTTTACCCAGCTCGCTTGTAGAACTCTCTCTCTGGCTACTTCTGATGGTTGTGTTAGCTTGCCCAGCTTATCTCTATTGAGCATGCATATTACAGAGGACCTGTGTGTGTGTGTGGGGGGGGGATGCTAAATCCCACATTTCCATACATTTGCATTTTGATGAGTATGAATTTTAATATGTTAATGACCCCTAATGAGCACAAGGTTACCACAGGTCAGTCTGGTATCTTCCTTCAGCTGTTTTCCTCCTTCCTGTTTTCTAGCTTTCAGCCCCTTCCTCCCTCGCTGTTGCTAACTCACGGCTACCAGTGTCCCTGCTTTCTTCAAGGTTTCCTTGTTTCCTTCAGCTTAAGACCACGTTTTCCTGTGAACAGGAGAGGGTGACTCTGGATGGCAGTGCCCATGGTGGTCAGAGATGCAGGTGCCTGTGGCCGCTGGCGATTTATGAGAATGCCTGAACAGCCACACGGGACTGGCAGAAAACGTGGAACTGAATGGGGACCCACCTCTCTCTGCAGAGGCACCTGGAAGCCAGGCAAGGCAGGTACCGGGGTGTCTCAGGCGGCAACAAGACCCTCTCCCGCTCACTGGTGACCACAGAGGGAGCTTGGGCCCTACATGCGTGTAGGCACCCCTGCGAGGCACACTGGTAGAGCGGGATCCCGGCTCGGCCTCCCACCCAGCTGTGCCAGCTCTCAGCTGAAGCCCTGCCTGGGACCAGGGCCCACCACGGCCCCGGGTGCGGGGCTGGCGGTGCTGGGCAAGCCCCACCGACTTGGGGCAGCACGCAGTGCCCAGCAGCCTCTCTCCGAGTGCAGCAGGCTCGTGAGCCTTGTGGAAGTCATCCACGGAAGCCTTACTGGCCTCTGATGCTCACTTTGGGTCTTCACTGTTCCAGCTGGCCCAGAGGAGGCCCCTGACATAAAGCTAAAGACGGTTCATGCATAAAGCCTTTTCTTCTGCTTTGGTACATGAAAAATGAGACCCCGCAGCTCCACACCTTCGGGAGGCTGCTCATAACCATGAAAATGTGTGGGGGTGAGAAAGGGGTGAGAAAACTGGGAGGATATTCCTATTGATTGCATTTACTCTGTAGAGGAGGAAGAAGGGCAAATCTATTCATCTGTCCACAAGTCTCAGACTTTCCTTGGGAAGTGAGAATAATTATGTTTGAAAAGGTCAGAGCGAGAGTTTAAATCCAGAATGCCAAGGAGGAGAATGTGCTGGATGCTCTGTGACAAGGGAAAGCGAAGCACACACACACGAGTTGCCAAACAAAATTGGATGTGTCATTGAGCTGAAATCAGTTGCTTTGCAAGAGCACTGTCCTGCATGGCCGGGGAGGCAGCCCGTGGCCCCGGGAGTCGGGCGGGCCCAGCAAGGGCTGAAGCAGTGGCCAGATGCATGCATGGAGCCCTCCGGCACCCTCGGTCCTCACCGGTGAGGTGGGGAGCGTGGCAGCATGGGGCCCTGCGCCCCTCGTGGCCCTTTTGCTGCCTTTGCAGGCTTCGGCTGTTGCAGGCGCTGTTTGAAACTTCCCTTCCCAATGGTCTTTGCAGGCATTTCTTTCATTCCTCAGAGCACCTGCTAATTTCCTAAACCCGCCTGTGACTGGTTGTAGGAGTCAACACACGAAGGCGAGTGTTTTCCGGCACGCCCNGCGGTCCCCAGGGGGTGCGCGCTGCCAGGTGCCCTGCAGGAATTCATCGGTAATGTGGAAATGAATTTAGTTTGCACCTGTGGCGGCTCAAAACTCTAGGGTGAGTTCATGCTGTAGTCCGGTCGGGACTGAGGGTGGCTCTGCAGAGGAAGTGTCAAGGATGTGCGTTCCCTGCCCATGGTTAGCGGGTGCTATTTTATCCAAGGGGTAACCTGGGAATTATCAGGTACCAGGGTGGTTAAGTTTTAGTTAAAAATAAAACTTTTCTTTTCTTTGTTCCTCAGGCATTTAGTCAGAACTGTCCACCTTAATCCACCGTCTAGATATCAATGGCACTTCTTTGTGAGAAGTGATAAAAGAGAAGTTTCAAAAGACTGTGATACCCTGGGATCTTCAGTAAGAACAGCCACAGAAACAGATCAGAAAACACTGAAAAGGAATGAGAGTTTTTCTCACTGTTAATTAAGTAGAATATTTCATCTCACTACCAAAGATGTTTTTTTGATTAAAAAAAAAATTCATATCTGGGGGAATGAGAGGTAGGAAGACTTGAAGCACCAGCACTGTGCCCAGGTCACTGTATGACATGTGCGGAGGTTTCCTACTGGTGGTCCTAAATCACTGGGTGCGTGGTGGCACCTCAAGATCTTTGAGGTGTTTCCTGGGCCAGCTTGGTGATGCCAGCTCCAAAACTGGTCCCAAACTTGCCTTTATCAGCCTCTGAGGCACAACATTGGCTGTAGATGATCTGGGAAAGCGGGAGTGTGCCCAGGGCACTGGGCCAAGCCTCCAGGGAGGGAGCTCCTGCTGTGCCAGACTGACCCCATACCTCCAGGTTGTCTCTGCTTGTTTGAGTCCCACTCCACATCAGCCACCACGTGTCTCTTGGATGAACATTCATTCAGCATTTGAAAATGCCTCCAGTGACAGAGCCCGCACTACATGTTCTGGAAAACCATGCTGAGATCCTTACACTCATTACTAAAGAGTGTGTTCCTCATTGTTGAACTGACCTTGTCTCCCTGCAGCACCCATCCGCTTGCTCTCCTTGCAAGGTGAACTTATTAGCCTTTTCTCAAATTTCATTTCCTGCAAAGGCATTAACAGATAACATCATGTTTGCATTCTCTTGTAGCTAACTGGAGAGCCCAGGTGGGACTCCTGACACCTGTTGCTAAAAAAAGGCTGTCCCAGCCCGCTGGTGGCTCTCAGGTGGTTCCCAGCTCTGCCGCTGCCCCGCGGGGCCCCCTTCGCAGCCCCTCTCCTCACGCTGTCTCCCCCTGCCCCTGGTGTCAGCAGCTGCTGCCAATCCAGCACACACGTAGAACCTCTCTCGCTCCCTGCTAGCTGCGGTTTTTGGAGAGCATGCTGTCCCATGCTGCCATGTCAAGTGCTGCCCAGTGCCTTACGCCGTCCTTCAGTTACCTGCAGCCAGGCTGGGAGCCAGCCTGGAAAGGTTTAATTGCAAGCTCTGATCTGGGTTCTCATGACAAACGTGGGTGGGCTGTGGCTGACAACGAACTTACCATAGACACTCTCGCTAGCAGAGTTTCAATGTAAATGGAAATTGAACATGAATATAGAGATGTCTCATGCATGTTCACACTGAAATTAGTTTAGGATTCAAACAAATAGTCATATATTCTATTACTGTATTCGAACAGCTCTAATCTAGAATAATAGACTTTACTGGATAATTACAGAGACTTTCTAACACGCACCATCGCGTGAATTAAATCGGTGAGTCAGGGCTGATCTGCAGCGTAAGGAAGAGCCGCAGCCGCGGCTGGCTGAAGCGGGCTGGCAGCTGGCTCGGCCGGGCAGCTTGTGGCCCAGGTGCCCCGCGCCGCCCTGCCCGTTGTGAGAGCACCGCTCTGAGACTGCCTGGGCAGGAGTGGTGGAGTTGGTGGGTGGTAAGCGGGGCACTGGGATAAAATATAGTTTGTTTTAATTATTATGCGTCTGTACATCTCTTTTTTTGATTATTATTATGGGAATTAGCAAGTCCTGCTGGTTACTGTGGCTGGCCTCACTGAAAGAGCAAATGACTGAGAGAAATGATATTTCCTCTTTCCTTTTCTTCCTCCTCAAAACTGTAAAATGAAAAGAAAATCATCTCTTGAAGATTCTGCTTTTGCTTTTAGAAAGAAACCAAAGACAGAAAAGATAGAAACAACAACAACAACAAAGATAGAAAACAAGAACAAAACCAGAACTTTTCAAATGAAATGAATTTCACCTAAGGAGAACAAACTTAGGCCGAACAAAGCCCTGTAATGCCCAGCTCTGCCAGACTGTCCTTCCCACAGGGCTGCGGCAGCTGCTCCGCTGCCCCCTTCGGCAGGCCCGGAGGGGAGCGATGCAATGGCAATCAGTCGAGTGTTTTGCCAGTGCTGCAGTGTGCAAGCTGGCGTCCCCAGCCCCATTCCCTCCCTCTTCCCCTTCCCCTCTCTTGGTCCTCACTTCCCCGTGCACTGCCCCAGGCTGCCGCACCAGCCTCGCGAGTCCCCATGTCACCCTGCAGTGGCATGGCCCGAGGGACGAGGGAGATGACACCGGGACCTGGGGATGCCATGGGTGCAACCGATGTCTTACACCTCATCAGGGGGTTCTAGATTTTTTTCTTTTATTTTATGAAAGTGCTTAGTCATCTAACCTGCTCCTTTCCATGCAAAAAGATTAGTGATCCTAAATATCCATATTACAAAATTTTTTTTCAACATTTTTTAAGCAAGGATGTTCCTCGTTCATTTAAAATGCATTTTTTTTCATAGAGATAGGACAGACCTAAAAAGCAAACCGGGTATTTTTGACTCCCGGGTGTGAACTGGCTGGCTGGCTCATTCCTGGCCTCCCGCCGGGCACGGAGCAGCGAGGCGGTGCCGGGGTGCGGTGCCGGTGCACGGGGCTGGAGGAAGCCGTGTTTCGGTGTCCCTGGGCATCAGCCTGCAGGCCCCCAGCTCTGTACCCCTGTGTGTGAGGTACCGAGCCCCGGCCAGCCTGCCGGCCCTCGGCAGCCAGAGGAAAGGGAATTAAATGCTGATTTAAGTGGTGCAGCACTGTGAAAGCTTCATGCTCTCAGATGGGCAAGGGGTGCAGAGCTGAAACTAATGACTAAAAATGCTACAGAAAATGTACAGGGTCCATGCATACAATTTTGGATGCAGATAAAACTTATTGCATCAGCTAGGACATTCCAGATTTGTCTTTCTGTCACATGTTAAAACTAAAATATATCCAATGTGCTCAGTATGGTTCAACTTAACAGGCATTTGGATCGCAAATACCAGTGTTCTCTGAAATCAGTGCAGTGCTGCTGAAAGAGGGTCAAATGCTAAGGCTTTAATCAAAGATTTCAACTTCTCTTTCCTTTGCAAACAAATTAGAGCTGAGAAAGCGCAGAAGTGTTCCCTTAAGTGAACGACCTGTACTTAAAATGGTAGAGTGAACAACAAATATATAACACTACTTATTTCTTCTCTGTTATATTTACTTATCCCGCTTTTATCAAGGAAATCCATGCTCGGAGGTGATGCAGGTAGTGAAGATAAAAAAGTTTGCCAGACATGATACTCCTCAGTACAAAATGACTTTTTAGCTTCTAAAAGCTTTGCCAAGGTTTCCAGATCAGGCTCTTCCCTCAAGCGGATGTTTTTGGGCTTAAGAAAAAACTCTCTTGGCAAGTTTCTGTCGTCTGTCTCTCCCATCGAGCAGTGAGCGACCCCAAGGCACAGGGCCTGCTCTGGGCCCCCACTGCAGAGCCTGGCCACCCTCGGGATGGAAACTTCCCCTGATAACAAGTTGGAAGTTGTCGTGCGCAACCCGTGCGTAACCCATGAGTAACCCGTGCACAACCTGTGCATAACCCATGAGTAACCTGTGTGCAACCCGTGCGTAACCCATGCACAACCCGTGCCATTGCCTCTCGCCCTGCTCCATGTGGGCAGCGACGAGCCCCTTGCCATCTCACTCCTGGCCACATGCCGTGCCGTGCCGTGCCATGCCATGCCGTGCCAAGTGGGGCGGGTGCCCAGGGCCGTGCCTGTGGGTGTCCAGGTGTGATGCAGATGTGCCCCGGTGGGGCAGCCCTGTCACTGCCGGGACAGACGGCCTTCGAGGGAGCTTCCTTTGCACACACTTTATCTTTTTATTTTTCTGCTGAGGTGTTACAGGAAAGGGAACTTCTGGTTCAAATGCTCCTTGAACAAGTTTAGAGCACGGAGCTGCCTGGCAGCCGCTGGCCCCGGCCGCTGGCATCAGCAGTTCCTGCTCGGCGGGGAGACGGGGCAGGAGCAGTGCCCCGCCGGGTCGGGGTCTGACAGCTGCGCTGACACCGACAGCCGAGGGAATGGAAAATTTCTGCTCCTTCTGTATAATCTCCTAAGTCCTGCTCCTTCTCTTGCTTAATCGCCATTTTTACTGAATTAAGGTGTCTGCTGTACTGCGGAAAAAAGACATTTTTCATACCTTGTCTACCACCAGTCTCATTGCTCTTTCCCGTACCTGTGTACGTTTGTCTCATTCCATTTTTAATCAGGGCAACCTTTGGTTTCATTGCTATGCAGATAACATGCAAGTGTCTCACTGTTTCTTCAGATTCTCCAAAAATAATTCCCACTACTGATTGGTGTTTTCTAACACGATGCATAATAGAGTCTTTCAGGAATAAACGTCCCTCCTTGATTTCCTCACTGGGGCTCTGTCGTTTTGCTTTCTTTCCCATATCCATGACTCCTGATGAGGATGTCCAGGCTGCTGCGTGCCCTGCGCCTGCGGGAACCCCGAGGCCCCGCGCCCCCAGCCCGGCTCCACCAGCACCCAGGAGCTCGTCCTGCTCGGGAAATTAACCAATGGAAACAGCTGGAGTAAATCTCAAAAATAGCATATCAGACACTGCCTGAAAGGGCATGGACAGACTAACATATGTACTTGTAGCCTCCATAATTAATTGTCACCACTCTCTTTTCTTGTGTGTCAGAACTCTTTTAAAATTCCACTCTGTGCAGTCTCAGTGTGATTGAATCAGCTTAGTGAATAATTTGTAATACTATCTTAATGAACGGATATCTGAGGGAAAACACTGATGGGCAAAGCGGTCTCCATACTGGTGGATATCTGTAGGCTCAACAGCCAACTGAGCCCTCTCCAAAGCCTGCACTTTCTTCTCCTCAGAGACATTTTCATTACTGCACTGTCAATGCAAGTTTTCAAGCGATTTCTGTACGTTTCTGTTCCTGTGCCCATATTTTAAGGAACTTTTCTCTCTCCAGACAGCTCCAGTGCTAGTTCACCGTGTCCTTTCCATACTGGTAGCAGCCCTTCTCTACAGCCACGGCGGCCCTGCCCTGGCTCCGGCCGGTGCTGTGCGGAGATGCTCTGGGCAAGTCCTCTCCGGGTTTGCACCCGTGCGTGCCGTAGCCCTGTGCCTGCAGGCTGCCCTGTGCCCAGCAGGCGCCCTGCCTCGCTTCTGTTCTCCTGTGCTTTCCTCGTTACACAGAATCACAGGATCACAGAATGGTTGAGGTTGGAAGGGACCTCTGGAGATCATCTAGTCCAACGCCCTGCCAAGCAGGGTCACCCAGAGCATGTTGCACAGGATTGCATCCAGGCGGGTTTTGAATATCTCCAGAGAAGGAGACTCCACAGCCTCCCTGGGCAACCTGTGCCAGTGCTCTGTCACCCTCACAGGAAAGAAGTGCCCCCTCATATTCAGCCAGAACTTCCTGTGCTTCAGTTTGTGCCCGTTGCCTCTCGTCCTGTCACTGGGCACCACTGAAAAGAGACCAGCCCCATCTTCTTGTCACCCTCCCTTCAGATATTTGTATGCATTGATAAGATCCCCTCTCAGTCTTCTCTTCTCCAGGCTAAACATGCCCAGCTCTCTCAGCCTCTCCTCGTATGAGAGATGCTCCAGGCCCCTCATCATCTTCGTAGCCCTCAGCTGGACTCGCTCCAGGAGCTCCATGTCCCTCTTGTGCTGGGGAGCCCAGAGCTGGACACAATACTCCAGGTGTGGCCTCACCAGGGCTGAGCAGAGGGGCAGGATCACCTCCCTCGCCCTGCTGGCAACACTCCTCCTAATGCACCCCAGGACACCATTGGCCTTCTTGGCCACAAGGGCACACTGCTGGCTCATGGATAACCTGCTGTCCACCAGGACTCCCGGGTCCTTCTCCGCAGGGCTGCTTTCCAGCAGGTCAGTGCCCAGCCTGTACTGGTGCTTGGGGTTATTCCTCCCTGGGTGCAGGACCCTGCACTTGCCCTTGTTGAACTTCATGAGGTTCCTCACTGCCCAATGCTCCAGCCTGTCCAGGTCCCTCTGAAGGGAGCACAGCCCTCTGGTGTATCATTCCTCCTAATCGTTTCATGCCGGGCTAATGAAAAGGGCAGTATTTTCCACTGTGCATTTTTTCTTTAGTATTGTTGCTCGTATGCCAATGAGATCAGGAAAACATGATAATTAACAAAATTAATTATTTTTTTTGTAGTTGTTATTTCTTTTTATTAATTATTTTATTAATTAACAAAGTTAATCTTGGGAATGAAAATGCCATTTCGTGCCGTCACTGTACTGTACACAGGAGACCATTGCTGTCGCACACTGCGCCCTGGGGTGGTGCCTCGGGTGGTGCCAGCGCTGCTTCTCCCCGTTTGGCAGGAAGGTGATCTGGTGCCTCAGCTGCAGGAGGCCTCCCGAGAGCTCACTGCCCCTCCGCCACTGACCTTCAGTGCTGCCTTCAGGAAAATCACTTCACAGCTCTGCATCGCTGCTTCCACTTCCCCTAGTTCTTAATCTAATTTATGGTGCGAGCGCTTCAAGGCGAGGCAGGATTTGTTGCTCTGTCTGTGTCTCTCAGTGCCTCACATGACAGTGCCCGAGGTGACCTGAAACACCACTGCTTGTGATGACTGTTCTCCACCCCTGCCACCTTAAAGAGGACAACGGCAGGCTGCCGTTCACGCCAGCCCCGGCTCCAGCTGCGCGGTTTGCACGTGGCTGTGCAGCCACCAGTGAACTGTCTGGAAACATCCCTGCAAGGCAGGAAAACAATTTTGTCTCGTTCTTCAAACACGCAACTCAGCTTGCTGTAGGACCACGAACTGTTCACTGTTCATGAAAGGGCTGCGCTGTGTGCTCAGGGCTCTCCTAGCTGCAGAGCGCGCAGGAGAAAGCAGCAACGGCGGCCGGCCAGTGCCACCTGAATCAGGCTTGTGTAAGGAGATTCACGTCATACACGAGATCTTGGTGTTATCATCTGGAAGTGAATTCATTTTCTGTTCAGCTCAGAACTCTGTCTTCACTGCAAAGTCACCAAAGATGCACATTTTGTTCTGAACCATGCCTCGTTTGGTTAAACAATTCTACAGCATTGTACCCAGAGTGAGGGGGAAAGCAATTACCTAACGCGCGGACAGGCAAGGACTTCCTCAGAGGGATGTAAACCCAGTAAGGTCACCATGTCATTTGGAATTACCATGCTCCAAGGAGCTTTGCTCTGTGGTGCTTCGAGGGCAGGACAAAGCTGCCCAGGATCTCCTTTCAGAGGGCAATTGCCTTGGTCACGGATGCCAGTAACGAAGCCAGACAGCTAAACATGTGGGCTGGCATCCTACAGAACGGCTCTGGTTTAGGTGTGCCGGACACCTCCAGATCCTGTTAAGATGCATTTCGGAAACATTAGCCATGGTCTGCGGAGCCGTACAGGCACTGCCAGGTCCCGCAGGTGCCACCGCCGGGTCAGCAGGGGCTGGCAGTGCCTGCTGCGACAGGACACCTGTGAGCGAGCTCTCGCAGCAGCCGTGTGAAACTCTACTGCAGCCCACAAAAGAAATGGAGGCCACAGAAACAAAGCGTGGAGGCAAAAAGGCTTGCCCAAGCCTCGAGCCCACAGCTAGCTTCCCCTGCAAGGATTCTGTAAAACGAGGGCAGCGTCAGCTGAGAGCAGAGCATCCTCTCTATGCTTCTCTGCTCTGCTGTGTCAGGCACTCAGCAGATGACTGCCCATTGCAAAGACAGAGAAAACAATCTATGCAAAGATGAAAAAGGAGAAAAATGCAAGTTTGATTCAGTCTGCACAATGATCCATACACTTGCTCCCTTTCAAGCGTGCCACTGCAAGTTGCATACAAATGGCACGCTGTGCTGGTGTCCCTGTTCTGCTGCAAGCTGCTTCCAGAGCAGCTCCTGACACGCAATGTTTCTGGCTGCGCTTCCAGCATTCGAAACAGCCCTGGGAGACCTCTGGCACTGTGCCCCGGGGCAGCTCCAGGGGACCTGCGTTCCTCCAGCTCCCGCCGGCCTCCTCCAGGGGCTGGCCTCCTCAGGTGGCCTCTGCCTGCCCGAGGCTCCTCTGGAGGAGCAGGCGCCAAATGAGGTCCCGAACAAGCAGAGGGTGCGCAAGCCTGCATGGCATCAGCCACAGCTGGGCACGAGCCCTGCATGTCCCCTCTGAGGGCAGGGGGACGGGGCCAGCCGCGGCTGCAGCAGCAGGATCTGTCCCGGAGTGCTTGGAGCACCTCAGCACCACGGCCCTGCGGCAACCCAGTCCTTCCCGGTCTGAGCACAGGTTTAGTCCCTTACCAGTAAAACACCGTTGGTGTCTCCCTATCCTATCCCAGTGCAAAAGAGTAAAGAGAGCAAGGGGAGACGGGATCGTTATGGGACCACGAATTTCTGTACCTTGTAGCACCTCCCTTGAAGCACCTCAACCAAGACAAATTACACTTACAGGAAATATTATTTGTGATTGGGGTAGAAAGCATTCGGAAAGAAAGCACGCTTTGCAGTTAGACCCTGATGCAGATAAATCACGGAGGTTCAAAACTGTGAACCTTTCTCCTCTCTGCCCAGAGCCCCCAGCAGTGCGGTGATTTACACGGGGAAGGCTGGATTCACGGCCACGGGGAGTGCAGGCTGCTGTATTTCATCGAACACGCAATTTCCTGACAGCTTCTTTTTGTGGAAAACCTGTGAGACAAACATCCCCTAAATCAGAGGCCAGGCCTCCAGCGACAAATCAGGTTTGCAGGGGCAGGCGGGGGGGCTGAACCCGCAGCACTGCCGTAGGCTTTGGGGCCCCAGGCACCCCCGTGCTCTCCCAGTGCCGCCCCCACCCCTCGGCTTCAGTGTCCGGGTGCTTTTGGAAATTCAGGTGAATTTTGACTGGTTCAATCAAAAAAGTGCAGGCAAGGAAGGGAAATCTGGAAAAGTCAAAAATTGTCTTTTGCTGTCTCAGAACGAACTCTTTTGTTCAGAATCATTAAACCATACTAAATACACATTTTTAAAGATTCAATGTGCTACTCATTTTTTTTATTTTAGCTGAGAGAAACTATTTGAACCAAAATCAAGATACTTGGAATTATCCTTTCAGTGCAACAAAACAGATGAAAGAAGAATCTCCTTGGCCCTTATTCAGTCTGCTGCTTTCTCTCTAAATCATGGAAAACATGTCAAAAAAAGTGAAGTGAAATCTATTACAGGAAAGGGATCTTACACCTGAACAGGCACATAAAACATGCTCATTAATTTACCTTCTTTTCTATAGCTCAGCTGTCTTATCTATCTCAGCCATTCAGTCTAATTTAATTGGCTGAAAAATGTTAATTCTATTTCTCTTATTCTGTCATATTTTATAATCCTGGAAACACAAGATCTAACTAACCTGATGTTAAATAAAAACCTCTGAAAGTACGCCTGCACTTCATTTTCAAACACAACAGAAAAACAGGCTGAATGGCATGATTAATATCTTTGGTCTACAGTTTCTTTCTTTTTTTTTTTTTTTTTATTAAGATGCATAAGAGGAAAATTTATGAGAACAAGACAGCAAAATGCTAATGACACAGAAATGTAAAATTATTTCATCTTCACAAAATACGTATGATGAAACTCAATATCACTGAAATTAATAGGTCAACGCTTTCAATCATCCAACCGAAAACTCAAATTTCCTAATTCTTTTAGCATAATCAAAGGCATTTTGAATTCTAAATTTAAATTAATTTTAATTTTTTCTCCATAAAAATAAAATAAAACCCACTTATTTCAAGAAAAAAAAAATCATTTCGAAACCATCCAAAACATTATGTTCATAGACACGTATATAACTACCTATACAATACATATAACTTATTTATGTATGGATAGTTTAATTGCATATTGTATGTATTGCATATATCATGCATATTACAGTAACATTATATATTAATACATATACTACCATTGCATACTATTGTGTATAGTATTACGTATTAATTATAGAATTATCATATATTTAGATGCATGTATAAAACTTTTCTTAGGTCAAATTCAATTTCCAATTATTTAACGTAGCAGCAAGAGATTTCTTGCAAAAGTTTAGATATGAGCATCAGGTACATCTCCTGGAAAACTCGACCAAGCTACCACACCTTTATGTTGCATGAGAAATAAGAGAAATAAGAGACCCTTTGTCAGGGTGTGTAGTGACAGGACAAGGGGGAATGGTTTTATAATAAAGGGGGTAGGCTTAGTTTAGCTATAAGGAAGAAATTCTTTCCTATGAGGACAGTGAGGCCCTGGCCCAGGCTGCCCAGAAGCTGTGGGTGCCCCATCCCTGGCAGTGCCCAAGGCCAGGCTGGATGGGGCTTTGGGCAGCCTGGGCTGGTGGGAGGGGGCCCTGCCCATGGCAGGGGTGGCACCGGGTGGGCTTTAAGGTCCCTTCCAACCCAAACCGTTCTGTGATTCTGTGGTTCTCTGATTCTGTGAAATATGTTGCTTAAATCTGGGGCCATATCACCCAAGTGATAAAGCCGCAGCGCAGCCAGGACCCGAAAGCCACGAGTGGTGGCTGCAGCTCGCCAGGGGCTCAGTGGCTGCAGCCTGGTTGCGCTCCCGTGGGCACCGGGCGCTGCTGGCAGAAGCAGCTCCAGCCCCTGGCCCCGGGCAGCGCGGGGAGTCCGATTCCACCTGCCCAGGAAAAAGCAAGTTGAAGGAAGGCTAGCAGCGGCTGGGCGTTTAATACCAAGAGTGAATGACGGCCCTCAGATCCATGCTGAAACGTCTCACCGGGCTGCAGGTCTCACGTGCAGGTCTGATCCTTCCCCTCCCAGCCCCAGGCAGGATGGGGATGCCCACCCCTGGGTGGGACTGGGGCACTCGCCCCGGAGTCATGGCTTCCCAAAGCCCTGCAGCTGCTGTGTCCTTATCCGGGTGAAAGAGCCAGAAGTAGCACTGTACCTTCAGCTTGCAAGTAATGCAAGCACAGATTTCAGGCAAATATCAGACTGAACAGACCTAAATTTTTCTCCTCCTCAGTATTCTTTCATCAGAAAGATTAAAAATTAATGTGGCCACCATGCAACAGATTCCAGCAGTTTCTTAAAGCAGAAAATTTTAAGCCAGTGTTTTTCTCCAGGATTGCACATCTGCAAGGTTTCACAGTGATAGAAAAATATTGCTTGGTACTTATCCAGGTAAAGCCATTTAAAGCATATAAATAGCATTCATATAAAGTTTAACTTCTGTTTATTTATTGTTTTCTATTTACTTCTCCTCTCATAGTGTTTTCTTTCTGTAGTTGCACTTTCACAAACCTTGCGTTTTTGTGGGAACCAGAAAAGGAAAGAGGAAGTTTCCATCACTCTCCTCTTGGAGTTCACCCCTAAAGTCTGTACTTCCAGTCTGAAACAATCCTTGACACATTAACGTTTCTGAAAGGCTATGTGATTTCTAAAAGCATATTCTTCATCATTTCAACAGCTAAAATCTATTCACTTCGAGCAACTGCAGAACTCTTTAATCCAAGCCATCTTGGAGGAGCTTGGTAAATCCAAGTGAGGCAGCTGGAAGTGGTTCTGGTGTCTGCAGTGCCAGTCCCTGAGCGGGAGGTGCTTCGGAAGAGAGGAGAAGGAGTTTCTGTGTCGTGGCTGGGTGCGCGGGGAGGCGATGCTGTGCCTCTGCACCTTGCAGTGCTTGGTGTCCTGGGGGCTTCTCTCCAGGTGGGTGCACTCATTCTGCCACCCAGGCTGTTAATCTGTGAGGGTCACATTTTGCACTGATTCGATTAGTGGATTAGGTTTCTAAGTAGTTTGCAGTTTACATTTTCAGGTAAAGTAATACCCCTAAAATCAGCAGAAATGAAAAATCTGGAGCAAAATATGCTTTCTTTTCTGGTCACAAGATACCAAGGGATAGCAGCAGCCAACAAATATATTGGATACATTTGCAGTGCAGTTTGTTATGTCTTGCTGGAGGAAAGCAGGGTGCTGCATCAAAATTCTCTCTTTCTCTGCTTCCCTTTCCTTCCCTTCACATTGTTAGGTTCTATCAAAATGGAAGTTTTGAGGAAAACAAGGTTTTATTAGAAGCTGAATCTGTCATGCTAAAAATATAATGAAAAAAGCAAATTTCATGGCAAAAAATTTGCAGCCTGACAGAACTCTCTTATAGGTGAGAATTGTCTCCTGCTGAGAACTGTGTATAAAAATCACAGTGTTTCATTAATACATTTATGCCTACAGAAATGAAACAAGGCCGACCTGAGCTTACAATTATTTGTGCATTTTTGTGGCGCTTCAGGAAAGCTGCATTTCCAAAACCGAGCCATCGGGAGAAGCAGGGCTGTCACCTGCAAGGTCCTCACCACTGGCGAGCGCTGAGCCGAGCGGCAGGCACAGCCCCGGGTGGTCGCAGGGTCCGTGCTGCCCCCCACTCCGCACCCCTGCACGGGGGCAGCATGTGTGGAGCACTTGCAGGCATCTCCCTAGCCTGCAGAAAAGGAGAGAGGCCAACACAGGGGCAAAGTTGGGTAATCAGATGTTAAAGTAAGCTATGAGCATGAGCATAGACACTGTAATGGGTTGAATAATTGCAAATCCTTTCTCTGTGCTATCCCGTTTTTAAGTTTCTGAGTCATTGCCAAGAGTGCATGAGAGATTTCAGATTCTCGTGCAGTAGTTATTCAAGAAAGATAAATAAGTAAAGTTTCTATAAAAAACATAACAGGATTGAAAATAGCACAACACGTCATAAGTCAGTGGGGCATCCTTATCTAGAATGTTGAACCAAATCTCTATGTTAAAGAGACGGTGATTGTCCAGAAAGGCAGAGACAGAGCAGACCGACTCGTACATGCTGCTGGGAGAGTGTCGGGAGGGACTGGAGTGCTAGCATCTGAAGGGATAATTAAGAGAAGATATGATAAAAATATAAACCAACCCATGGGCTAAGGGATAATGTGCCAGCACAATAATATGCGCTGACATGAGAGGCAATATATTCATTAGAGCTGAGCAAAAGCAGTCTTCTTTCTAATTAAGATTAACCTGTGGCTTCACAGCCAGAAGATGCCTACTGGCTGGCGGTGGAAAGGCAGCCCCAGGACGGGGGCAGCCAACGCACGGTCAGAGAGGCCCCTGTTGCATGTCCCCTTCCTGTCCCAGGGCCAGGGCCAGCATCCGGAGGCCCCACGGGGTGCGGTGGCAGGAGGGAGGTGAAGCCGTGGTCCGTGGCTCGGCTCGGCTCGGCTCGGCTCGGAGGAGGGCGTCGCTCTGAGGTTTCTTGCACCCCTGTCTGCAGAAGAGGGAAATGGCCGCTGTTGGAGTGCTCCTGGAGTGAGCAGGCTGTATATCCTGATATATCCTGTATATATATCCTGTATATCCTGATCAGCAACATGGTCCAAAAATTTAGCTTTATTTAAAACAGGCTATAAAATGATACACATAATTTTCCTAAATCAATGCATGTCTATAGGTGTTTACATTAAAAATTTTTATTTCTAGGTATGTATACATGGGCACAAGCATTTGACAATCTGGGAGTGCGCTACAGGCAAGTGCAGCGCACGGTGTGTATACACGCACACACATTCATGTGCCGCTGCCCCTGAACCAGGTCTGTGGTGCCGGCGAGGTACGAGGTCAGGACGCCGGGTGTGCTGCCAGGGCCGGCTCCCGCGCCCACCCGCGCCCAGCCACGCTCCGGGGCTGGACCTGGCTCTGGGTGCTGTGCTTCACACGCGACTTTAGAAATCCCCGGCTTTACAGATTTGTCTTCCGGACAAGAAAAGCAGTTCAGAGTCTCATTCAAGGGTGCAAAAGGATGCTGGAAATTATTTATTCATGACCAAAGTGTAAATAATTCAGACCTCTGCTGCTGGGTGAGGAAGTGCCGTTCAGAAGTTTGGACTGTTGCTACATTCTGGTCATTGTAGTTGTTTTTAACACGTATACTTGTCAGAGGAGAAATGTCTGTTAGACTTGCAGATGGTAACTTGGCATAAGCGTGTGCATGTGCCCTCCTGTACTGATGTGTGCACACGTTGGTGCAGTGCTTTTGGGCAGCAGCTAAATAGCAGTTACTGTGCTCCCCCTCTGCCCAGAGGAGGCATAAATATCTGTATTTTGGCCTCGTAAGAAGCTTTCTAATCCTTCATTGTCAAATAAACCTTCCAAGTTTATCTGGAACACGGATGAATAGTTAATTTATTATGTTTCAGATACAGAGGACAAGGTTTGCAGAGCAGAAATCTTCAAATTTCTTGTAAATGAGGAATTATGCTATCTCTTAAATAACCTGTTAATTTTTTTGTCTCATAAAGATTCACCTCCTCTTGAGCATGCCTTGAAGACCTTTCACTCCCCTGCATCGGCGCTGCCCTCGCACACCGTACCGGGGAGGAGGACGCCCACCCCCAGCCTGCACCGGCGAGTGGCGAAACCGCTTTGGGCCGGGAGAGGCTCTGCCCCGCTGCCGAGGCTCTGCCCCGCACCCGTCCTCATTGGGAGGAGATGGAGGCAGCACTGGGAGCCTCGCTGGTGCTGCTGGGGATGGGGCGTGGAGGTGCCAGCGGTGGCGGTGCCCACAGTGGGGTGGCACCGTCCTGGCTGTGGGGACCCGATGGTGGCTGCAGGGGCAGAGCTGTCACCGCGCTGCTCAGGGCACAGCCGACACACCACACCAGGCTGCTCCTTCAGCAGCGACAGGCTGCTCGCTGCAGTGCTTAGCCAGTATTTACTGCTGTGCTCCTCTTACCTTTAAATTAACTCTTATAATATACCTTCAGGACTAATGAATTTGATACATAAAGCCCACACACCAGAAAAGGTGCCATTCGTTTTCCGATGTTCTCCACATAAAATGATTGTCAGCTCTTCAAGCCTGACAGTGCAGACGCTGATATGAATCCCTCGCTGTAATTATATTCCCCCGAACTTCCTTTTCATTGCTAATACAGCCATCTCTTCCCGCTTTCTCGCTTAATAAGGTTGTTTGCCTCCTTGGCAAGGACACTGTCATCCATATTTTGGTGCCACATTCTGTGCCTCCTGGTTTCTCTCCTCAATTTTAAGATAAATTATCTTGCCTTTGCAGGGCTGTCATCAGCATGTTTTTGAAGAACTGCATTATCAAACACTATAAGGCTTGCAGTGGGGCAGCCTAACCTAAAAAGACATGTTTGTCTTTATTATCACACTCCTATCTCTGCATTAACTTTCAGATATCTTCAAGTTCCAGGGGTAGCTGTTGTCACATCTTGTGAGCGATAGTATTAATCTTCCCCTGTGCTTCTGCCCAGGATCACTCTGCCCTATGGTTTCCTTTGAGGTTTCCTGTTATTTTTGTAATCAGGTCAATATTACAGTTCTGCGTAAACAAACAAGTAATGTTTGTTGTGAATTCTTACAAATTTATTATGATGGAAATTCTCTTTTATACGCATGGTAGCTCCCTGACCTGTTATTCCAAATTTCTGATGTGTAGAAGGAAGAGTACGAGCAGTTGTACACAATTTAATCTCTTCTCCCATTACATTAACATTTGCCTCTTACTGAGAAACGTCCAACTCGCTTTTGGTGCCGATGGCGTTGCGGCAGCGAGGCAGTGCTGCCCGCACCGGTCATGGTTTGCCGACGGAAACACGACCTCGCAGCCGTGAGCGGGACATTCCCCTGGCCTCGTCCCACTGCCACGGGGCTGCGTGCGGTGCTCCCGCGCATCGCCCCGGGCCCGTCCCCTGCCCAGGCTGCGCCTCTCACAGAGGGGAACCACGGTCGCAGAGGCACCACGGGCATTGCAGGAATGCCGCGGTGCTGCAGGAAAATTAAGAAAGAAAAATCCTTCCTTACTTTAAAGGCAACAATCTTTTACATTTTGGTGGGATAGGAAAGTATGAACGAAGCAGTAGATAATGGTGCAACATCTCCAGCATGCTGGACTTGCTGTCCCTCCCCTGGCCATCACTGAGCAATGCAACCCTCTGGCTGCTGCAGCAGATCCAGCAGTGTCATGTAACAGCTCCTCGAGCCTGTCCTGTTCTGCTCCCCCTGTCACACTGAGCCATGTGCCTACAACCCGGATCAACTTTACTGGAGGCTCAACCAAGCAGTAAGACGGGGCATGGATGCTAAGAGAGGGAAGAGCACAGCACACCCTGGCGAGGAGAGGCTGGGGTATGTGGTATTGTGCATGCTGCTCCCAGGGCAAAGCCAGCTGAAATTGTGAACGCCGGTGGGCGCAGACACTTGGGTGTGCTGGTGCTTGTGCTAGCGCTCGTGCTCCCACGTGGGTGGGTGCATGTCCCGCATTGGGCTCTCTGGCTCGCAGTCAGGAGCCTGCCACTTTCCCGCTGCCGCCAGGGTGAGCCAGGTACCACCTCGAGAAGAGAAGTGGCACATCCTGAGTCCTGCACTTACCAAGGAGACGTGAGACAAGTGCCAGCCGGGAGCCTGGCCACGCGCGCCGCCTCTCACACAGGCTGCTTAGCCCGCGACAGCTGGAGCTCAGGGCGCTGGCAGCACTTTCTGCCCGACCCCCCGGCAGCAGCCACGTCCAGACCCAGTGGGTGTTCTCACCTGCACCGCGTTTCCTGTGCTCCCCAACGTCCGCCCTGAGATAACTTCTGCTCCATCCCTCATCCGGTGCCAGGCCTCAGGCCTGTCCTCAGGGGCTTATCTGTGAGACAGGATGAAGGTTCCCTGTCGATCCTCCCACAGTCAGATGTGCTGAGTGGATGTTAATGACTGCTGTGGTGCCACAGCTGCTGGCAGGACTCGCTGGGCTCCTTGTTGCATGCAGATGTGAGATGCTGCATCCACATCAGCCGTTTTGTTCAGAAAGGAGTGCTGTTTTGAAGCAAATTCCCCGTTTGATCCCATTTACCGAGCATGACTTGCTTTGCCTTGGTGCATGCAGCAAACCAGAAGTTAACCAGATGATCCATTCCAGATGTGCATCGAATGCTCTCCAGTCCCCACGAGGGATATGTGGGTCCAAAGCCAGAACCAGTCCTTCAGACAGCTGCAGGCCATGTCTGTGGTGGGCATGTTTTAGCTGAACTAAATTACTGAAGCCAAGCCAAGCCAAACTACATCCAGCAGATAGAGACTCGCAGGTCACTGTGCAGGTAGCTGGCTCGCAGCTCCACCCAGCCTGGCTCTGCGAGGCACTGCCACCACACTCGGTAATGTGCTGAAGGTGATGCAGCTAACACAGGGAGAGCTCTGAGAGCTTACCAGTGTAGTGCCCAGAGCACAACGCTGTGCTGGGGTGCCAGAAACAAGCCCGCCCACTCCTGTGCCCCACTTTCTCATCCGTTCCAGGTTCATCAATGCATGGAATGAGAAGAAGGAGCCATTCCTGTAGGACAGTAGGGAACAAACATGGAGTTGTGCGACTGGAAGTTAGTTTTTGTTTTGTTTTGTTTTTACAAAGAGGCTTTTCTCTTTTATTTATTTATTTTTAATCAGATAGTCCAGTGTTGCTCAGGCTCTTATCCTTGCCCCAGGCAGGATGAGTCAGTGGTTCAGACGCAGGGTGTGTGCTGGTGCCTGCATCACAGTGCTGACAGCTCCCGCAGGTGTGTTCCTGGGCTTTGTGTCCTTAGAGAACATTGGGCAAACAGGCTGCACAGGGGACGTTTTTACTTTTCTGTACTAAAACATCCTTAAACCACCTGCCTGAGTCATAACTTCTGTTATTATTATTATTATTTAAAGCAAGGATTAATGTTAGTAGCTTTGTAGCTTAGGATCAATGTCTTGATTTTTAACAGAATTTTAATCTAGAGAGAACACAACAGTGAATTTTAGAAACAGTGATTTCCAGCAAGAATGCATTACATCTGCCCACAGGGCTGAATAAGAAAATATGGACCCAGTGCAAGAGGAGGTCCAACCCTGTTATCCCTTATATGCTTTATCACACGAACTCCCTGTGTATTGTAGAGATCTGGGATTTGGAACCAATTCTTTTTTGTTTGTTTGTTTGTTTGCTATAATACTATCTCTTTAAAGGACAAACACAATTTGAGTAAGAAGTGTTTGCCCGGTAACACGACTTACAGCCAAGCCGTTGTTCTCTCAGACATTGCACTTCAGGCACGACCCATTTACAGCGCAGAACTTGCCTTCATGGAGCTGAGCGGGTGCAGCCCGACGAGCCTGCGTGCGGCTGGCTGGGATCCAGCAGCGCCTGCAGGGCGACGCAGGGCTAGCACTGACCAGTCCCCTGCCGCTGCTGGCACTCCTTCGGACACGGGCACACAGGACTGGCACGCGCGGCAAAGCGTCTCCTCGCATCTCCTTCCCTTCCGTCTGCTGCCTTTCTTCTTCTTCCAGCACTCTGTGCTCTTCTCTACTTCATGTCCTGGGTTTTGTGGCTGAATAATCATATCTCCGAGAAGCCTAAAATAACCGTGCATAATTAGGATCTTGTTCTGCTGGCTGTAGTTTACGGTATAGTTGCCACAACCCAGGATAGAAAATAACCTTATAAATAAATTAGAAAGCGAGACCATGGAATCTGCTGGCGTGTGCGTTAGAGGGAGCTGTGCGGAGGGGAGCGGCGGCTCCTGGGGCAGGGCAGAGCCAGGCGCTGCAGGATGCGGCCCCGTCAGCAGGCGAGTGGGGCGGCGTGCGGCTGCGTTCAGGGCTGGCGAGGCCGCGCTGCTTTGCCCTCCCGCAGAACCTTTAACATTCCTCAAGTCAGCGAAGGCTGGGGAAAATCACCAAACCCCACTTTGCTTTGAGGTTTAGCCAGAGACAGTAATTAAAAGTTTGGTACTGAAATTCCTTGCTGTAATGAAATGCTTGTAATGACAAGGAAGGAAAGAAAGAGATTGCTGGGAACAACCCCCTTCATCTCCCCAGAAAGAAAAACGGATTTCTAAACTCCAAGTCCTTGTAGTCAGGGACAAAAGTCACTTTTACGCAGGCTCTTGAGAACAGTGTTTGGTATACACAAATGACGATTGTGCTTATTTTTAAAAACAACGAGGATCGCGAAGTCCTGCTCCTGTGCGGTGACCCTGCTCAGAAGAGGATCTGCCACCTGCGGTCAGTGGAACCGGTGCTGCAACACCCTTTGGGATGCTGAAACCTGGCCCGAACCATGGACACTGTGCACCTGCCCGGATTGAAAAAGGGGATCTGAGGAGCTCTGCAATGAGAGCTCTGCCTTATGTCACTCGGAAACAGGGAATGAGTGGGGCAGGCACCTGGCACGCTCCTTCTGCCCAGCGCTCTCAGGTTCACTGCAATGTCTGCACATTTGTCAGGTGAAGAAATAAATTATTTGGTTAGCTCAGCTGAAACGTTTGTTTCAGCATTACCCAAACATGGCCTCTGTGCCTGTGCTGCTCCCTGCTGTGAATGTTGCTGCTGGAGGGAATAGTTCTTCCCTCATATTCGTTAGGACCCATCTTTCCAGCCATCAAGTGGAAAGGAAGGAGGATTGCTTAGAAATAATTTTCAGTTTTTAATTTCAGCGCTACACCGCAGCCTGTTCGTACAGCAGCGCCGTGCTTCTGGCAGCTGTCGGTGCTGTCTGGCAGCACGCGGTGACCGGGACGCTCCTCCACCCCCTGCAGGCGTGGTTCTGGCCGCGGGCCCCTGGGCGCCGTGGCCGGGTGCAGGTGTGGGGACAGAGGTGTGACCGAGGGTGCGTGGGGAGAGCTGCTGCCTGCAGGGTTTGCAGCAGGGGCACAGCGGTCGTCACTTGAAAGGAGAACACTGCATTTCGTTAGGCACGCACAAAAATCCATGTGTGCTTGGGATAATTTCGGCAGCTATTAGGCATGACCCCAAGGCCACGGGCTGTTGTTCGCTTGCTCTCTCCCCCTTGCTCTCGTTCCAGCAGACCCAGGCAGGCAGCGTGCTCTGCACCCGTTTTGATGTGCCATGTCAGGTTCACCAGTCAGGAGCACAGCTGGTGTGACTGTGCCCCAAACATGCACAAGTACTGCACGTGTGCACCAGGGCAGACGCCTCTTCCTGGTTCCGTCTCTTTTTGGGGCTTGCCACAAGAAGTGAAGAAAAGGCAGTTAAGGACATATGGAAAATATGAAATGTTGATGAGTGAGACTTTTCATTTTTTTCATAATTAAAAATGTTACATGAAAATGTGAAATGTCAAAAGGATCAACTTCAAAGCTGTATAAAATGAAACCCGCACTTTGATTTGAATATTACTTTATGAAGAAAGACATAAGAAAAAGAGCTGCCTGTGTAAATATTAGAATTACAAATCACAACTTTCATGATTAAAATCATACTTTGAATAGTAAAAAATTGATACCACTTTGGAACTTGCAGAAGAGCAGAGAAGATGGATTTTCTTGCTGCATTGTGGCATTGGCAGGCACTGGAGCTGCAGGCTGCCGTGCTGCCCTCACCGCCCCTTGGAGCACAGGCACGGCCGGCGAGCGTCCTCCTGCCGAGCCCCTCCGCCGCGGGGTGCTCCGGCTGGGCGCGGGCCCCGGGCCAGCCAGGGGGCTTCCCATGCGGACATCCCGCCTCCAGCACCCCGTGCCCACAACTCCTCTTCTGCTGCTGGGGAAACGTGCCTGGTACGCCTTCGTTCTCCTCGTCTGTTCACATTGCATCCTGGCACCTCAATTCCGCACCTCCGCAACGTCTGTTTCTTCTTCATTTCCAGGTAGTTTGTTGTGATAAATGGCAACAGAGTGCCAGTGAGACGCCTGTGCAGTGACAGTGCAATTAAAATGCAATTCTGGGACCAAAATCTCCCCTGTCCGTATCAGACAATGCTTTTGTGAATGCCAGGGAGCATTTCTGAGAAGTGGCTTCCCACAGATAACCTCGAGTCCAGCCCATAGACTGCTCATTTCTTCAGTCACTTACTGGAGAAATTTCTGTTTCTTTATAATATGCTGTGATATTCTAAAGGGGGGTGGGGTGGGGGGGGTGTCAATTAACTCTAAAGCAGCTCCAGCCGTGGGTTTACCTCTGAGAGGATAAAACAGAGAAACCTGCTGAGTTGTCCTGCATGTGTATTATGGAGTAGAAATCCCCTGTTTTTACACATTAATGACACCAGCTTCAGCACATGCCTTCAATTCTTTTGAAAACCCAAGTGTCTTCAGTCTTTCTTTTTTTTAATGCAGAGGTTTTTCCTTCAATATTTTGCATTAACTGAGACACACCACAATTATAAACCCAGATACATGCATATACTAATTTGTTAAATTCCTCACAATGTTATTGAAACCTCCATGTCCAAACCTGACGTGCAATATGTGCAAAATCCGCCCCCTCCCCCCCCCATAAAAAGAAAAGAAAAGCACACCAGGTTTATGGCCATAATTCTACTTCATTCATTGCTGGGCAACTTCTCTGATACAATTAACCTGTAGGCTAATTTTCAATCAAAGAAATCAGAACTTTGGGTTCATATGTAGTACCATACAGCAGGCAAAGAAACAAACACACTTACTGTCTTCTTCTTTTGCTTTCTCTGTCTCACAAANTGGGGGAGAAAAACAAAGAGATGTAAGGATTCCAGTTTAATTGAAACCTTCACATTTTGGGTTTTTGCATGTTTGTTTTTGTTTACCACAGGACAGTTGGGTTTGACTGAAGCCCCTTCTTTCTTGGTGGTTCCTTGTGTTCCTCGGGGCCATTCCACATGGCATATCACATCAGGAGGCCACTACAGTGAAAGCACTGCTCATGAACAGAAGAAGTATCTTATGATAAATCAAATAAGCGGGTTAGAAAATATATTCCAAGAGTCACTTTATATTAATGCATTTTTTTTTTCCCACATTATGGGAAAAATCTTCTTTTCACTCTTCCCATATGTTTCTGAAACTTCTTGACTCTGCATAGAGAATGCAAACTGTAATATGATAAATGTCACCTCTGGAGTTACTTCTCTCCCAGTGGCAGAACCTGCCAGGAGCTGCACCTCACAGCACAGTCAAGTACAGTTTGAAGTTTTCACAAATGCCCAGCTCAAGCCCAAGCCCGGACTGCTTCCACTACCGCAGAGTTTCCTCACTGGCTAGGTTGTAACCAGAGGACCAAATCCAAGCACCATCAGCGAGGCGATGTGCAGCAGCGAGGTCTGTGCTGCTCTGCACACCCAGTTCCAGATGGGAAACCTAATAGATTTTTTGCTTGCTTGCTTGAATGTAAAATATTTTATTACCCCCAAAGCCTCCAATTACTCAAAAACCTGCTTCGGTTAAAATCTGTCTCATCATTCAGCAATATGCTCTTAACATAAGGCTGAAACGAAGCATGGGGACATGCTGGCAGTGGAGATGTGTGCCTGCAGTTGTAACATACCTGTTTTCTGGGCGCTGTCACCAAAGGCAGATCCAGAAGAGTTGAAGAAAGGGATTTTAAGGTGTAGGAATGAGAAACAGAGTGACCAAGACGGAGGCATTCTTCGTGGGGTCCGTTACAAGCCCTAAAGGCTGCGCCTTGCTGCACTGAGCCAGCCGAAGCGGTAGGAGATGCTGCCAGCGGAGCAGGAGACGTGCCCAGTCCTCCGGGGTGTTTGCTCTGCAGCAGGCTGACCCCCTCCCCAGGCTGCGCGGCCGTGAGAAGGCCGCTCGTCCGGCAGCGTGGGGCTTCCAGCTCAGCGGCTTCTCCCTCCCTGTGGGTCCCCGAAGAGCGGCACGGCTGCTGCCTCAGGGGCTGGACAGAGCCTGCTCCTCCTCGCCCCTCTGTGCACGAGGCTATGCCAAAGCTGGGATTTCTTGCAGGCGGAAATTTTGGAGTTTTCTTCTTGCTTTGGCAACTGTTCTAAGATAGATTCTTGAATTAGGATCCAAGGAATGATTCTTTACGTGCAATGGACGATGTCTTCCTCAGTATTGGTCATTGTTATTGTATAGGTTTTACTCCTGAATTGTTTGTTTGCTTGGTTTCTAAATAGGAAAGAATTCAAATGTTTGTCAATCACCGCAAAATGTTTTGAAACTGAGAACTGAAAAAATTGCCTAAGCAAAAAATATCTAAATATTTAGATCTGATTTACAAATGATTGTCTCAGGCAGATGCTATTTTGACATCACACTCTGTTACCATGGATAAGAAAGATTTTTTCTTTTCCTTGCAATGAAAGTTCATGGTCCCTTCCTTTCCCAAACATGCAAGAAGTTTCCTTATTGTGTGCCATCACCAAAATTTTATCCCCTGCATTGCTCCTATTTCCTTTGTTTTTAAACCATACAAACGCTGCCTCCCAGCAGCCCCTTGGTGCTGCATGCACGCCTGGGGTGTGAGGAGCCCCAGCCTGGCCAGCTGCGCCCTTCCCTCCCCATTTCCCTGACTCATTTTGCTGTCAGTGCTGCACGTTTTGTGCAAATGAAACCCTGGCTCTGAGTTCACAGGCTCCTCATTTTTTTGTTGTGCTTCTATCAGGAAGGCACAGAAATCCTGCACACACCTGTGGCCAACGCATGCTCCTATACATAGAGTAAAACTAATTGCTGGCATATTTCAACTAACAAATGTGATGAGAAAATGAAAACCAGAGCTTCTTAGTAAGCAGAATACAATGATTTTTAAATGTCTTATTTTCAGGTTTCTTTCTGTTCTTGCTGAATTTCATAGGTGTCACTGTGGTTTCTTATGAATGAACATTGCGGGAACTTCAACAAGTAGAAGATGAATTGCAAAATACAGATTTAAAATTCATCATTTTCATCCAAAGCAGAGTTTTCTACAATAGCTTAGAATGACAAATTAAAAATTTCTCTGGGGAGAACTGAATAAAATTGTCTGAATTATCTACTCAGTGCAAAGAATTGATTTGTGGGCAGGGAGCGAGGGGCTGCAGCAGGGCAGATGCTGACCCGCTGCCAGCGGCAGGGGCAGGAAGCCCACCCCCAGCCCAGGGACCGGCAGAGGGCAGCAGCAGGACCGCAGGCACCGGCCCGCAGACAGCCCCTTCCCCACTCCTGGTCAATATTGCAGACTGTGTGTTTGACTGTTAGTTTGCTCTTACCCGTGCGTGGATCTGTTTGCACTGACTCGCGGCAGGGTTTTAAAAACAAGACAAATGCAGACATTTCATGGCTACCTGTGCACCCTGCAGACCCGGCGGTGCCCCACTGCCCAGCCCTGCCTGGCTCCGTCCCGCTCCTTCCCCTGCCGGAGGCTGGCTCATCCCCTGCGCCGGGACCCCGTGCCGGGACACTGCTGCGCCTTGGCTGTGGTGCTCGGGAGGAGGAGGAGGCAGGGGCTGAAGGCTCCCCACACACCAAACGCCCGGCTCAGCTCACCGCACCGCGACTGCCCGGCCAGCCACGGTGGGCCCTTGCTCGTGGCCTCTGGCCTGCCCATCTCTTCTAGAAACAACTGGAACTGAGTTAAATTGCTCACCACAGGAGACAGGCGAAATCTGTTTTCAGTTTGGGGTACCATCATCACATTTAAGAAATATCTCTTCTTGTAAGTTGCAGTCCTTTAAATGTTATCAATTTCCTGATTAAATATTGTTTGGATAAATAGAATTATCAAACACCAAAGTTTTTCTAAGGCAAATTAAGTAAAAAACTCTGCTAACGCTTCTGTGTTTTATCTGCGGTGAAGATAATTGCCCTATTTTTAGCCTTAGAGGTGTCGGTAATGAAGATGTCGCCCCTGGGCCAGGGGCTGTGCCGTGCCTTTGGCAGAGCGCGGGGGCACGTCCCAGGACCCCCACCGGCATCTGGGCAATCTGCAGCTGCCCTGCCGTGGGGGTCGCCCACTTGCTAGCCCCTGGCACACCGCCGGCTTTAGTGGCCCCGCTTTGCCCACAGCCCGTGCACCGAGCAGCCGCTTCCCCGGGTGCGGCTCCGGGGCCCCTCACGGCCGGCAGCTGGAGCGCGACCGAGCTCCCTGCGGGGCAGCTGAATCGTGCAGCTCTGCACGAAATCCTGTCTCAGGCTCAAGTGGAGCGGGATTTCTCAATTGCTTTTTCAACACCTCCTACACCCCCTTGGGATTAACCAATTATGCCAGGAGCCAAGTGTATTTTTTTGTTCTTTAGAGATTCCTCAGTCCTGACGCTCCAAAAGAAAGTGCAGTATTCAGTGAACTAGAGCAAATGTTATTCTCGGGTGTATACATCTCCGTAATATTCCCTTTTAAGATACAATATAAGCTGCAATATAAATGCACATACATTTAAAAAACCTGCCCTGCAAGCAGGGAGTGAATGGTTGCCATGTATATATTCCTATGTGCCTTACTAAATCCTCTCCAAATGCAGAGCAGTTGGTAATTTTTTAAGTCAAACACTGAAAAGTGCAGGATACTAGTTGTGATGGGATGGATTTTAAGAGCCAGCATCATTTTGACAGAAACAGCTATGTCTAACCTCATCATGCATGGTGCCTTTCATTTACCTGCCTTTCTTGACTGTTATCCTGTACTCGTAATTCACTCTTTAGCACGGGTGTCTCCCTCTGGAGTCACGCCTCTCATTACATGCTATTTCTCCCTCAGCTGCTACCATTATCAGCCTCCTCTACATCACAGCAGATGCGTGGCCGTAGCTGGTCAGAAGTCCCAGCTGTCACCCATCAGCATCCCTCAGCCCTTTCTGAGAGATGCTGATGAGATACCTGCGCTATTGCAGGTCCCCAGGTGGTACTCAGCACACTTGCGATAAAATCAAAGTGCCAGTCCAGCTTTGCCTGAATAGGACGGATAAAATATGGGAGAAGTTTAAGGACTAGCTGGAGAGTTTTTTCTTAAACAGAGGAAAAGGAAACCTGGTTGTTGATCCTGGAAATATCTGGGGATTTCTTTGGTCATTGCATGGCTTTAAATGGCTGTTGGCTGGTCCAGCTCTTTCCAGTTGTCCATGGGCGCCTCTGTGACGGCTGTGCCCAGTAACCTGTGCATGTATGACATGTGCACGCGTTGCTTATCGAGTGGAAGGAGAAAACGGTGGTCCAGGCAAGCTAACCACTGTGAAATAGCAAATCTTTCATGACTAAACCAGCCATTTGATCCTCCATGAAGAATAACAGCTTATTTTCTGGTAGCTGGCTGCTTTGCCATGAGGGAAAAACAAACAAACAAAAAATTAGCTCATTATTTTCTGATGTGCTTTCAGTGATAAACCATAGATGGTTCTCAGAGGGGAATAAAACATGTGCAGTGATGCATCTCTTATTCCAGTGAGGTTTCTTCTCTTTTAATGTTTTTTCCTTTTTTTTTTTTTTCATTTTTGTGTGTATGTGTGTGTGTGTGTGTGTGTGTGCATGTTTGTGTGAGCTGGGTCCCGAGGTATTGGTTGTAGTCCTGGTTGCCTGAGAAGTGCAACAAAGAGAGAGAACATGGGACTATGAGAATAGGGGGAAAAAAGAGAGAGAAACTGTCTGATGTCCTTTTTAGACTGTGTAGTTGTTATCCATTCATACGCACGGAAATATGTAAGCATTGTACTTTGTTAGATTTAGAAAGGCAGAAAGCCAGTTCTGAGTAAAAGGACAAGGCTCCCTAAGTGGAATGTAATGAAAAAGGTCTGAATAAGAGTGATACTTAAAGAAGGATTTTCTGGACTCATAAAGTTTCTCTCATTAAGCAGGATATAAACATCAATACAGTTTCTTTAATTAATACTAAACATTACAAGTAGATATCAAAAAATCAGCTTGTCCCATTTTATTAACTTATACCTATGTTTTCAGCACTGCCTACTAGGTGTTAAATTTTAGCCTTATTAAAATAAATTGGATGTTAACACTGGCTTCAGTTGAGACAAAGCTTCACCTGCTGTATAGAAGGCAATTAGTTTGTGGATCTTTTTGTCCTGAATACGTGTAATTATTTTTAAGGATATTTATATTTTTAATTTCCAAGCTCTCCCATGGCTCTCACTTCCATGTTTAATTATGCATTATGTGGAAGAAAAGTTCTACTAATTAAACTCTGTTTTTATTTTAAGCCTACTGTTAGATCATTTGTTAGGTGACCTCTACTTCTTATGACTGGAAAAACAACGAACCATTGTTCCTTGGTTATTATTTTTTCATGCCATTAACTTTGGCTTTGTTGCACCTGAAGTCTATATCAGACTTAAGAAAATATATATAGTTTATGTGGTTACTCCAACAACAGCAGAATGACTGACAACAAACACTGCTACACCAAACATGATCTGGCAAATATGCGCCAATAGATAAAGTTGCTTGAATGCGTGCACCATGTTCCTTGGTTAACGTTAAAATTCACTATAAAATGAATCCTTGGTGCACTATTTGTATAATATATACATACAATATGCCACATTTTGAGTACATGAGCAATGCAAAGAAAAAACAGAGCATCTAGATGTACAGCAATAATGCGTAGCATGTATTCAGCCTGAGACAGTGGGATCACAGTTTTTATCCTTCCTATTCCACAACACCTTGCAGAGCGGCTTTCTGTGACTTCTACCAGTTGCTGGGAGAACCTGTTCACCGGCTCTATCGCACTACAAATGTGAAACAGCACTTGCCCACAGCCGCGAGTGAGCTGGTGCTGCCGCGGCGGGCCCGGGGCGTGCAGGTTGCTGCCGCCGTCACCAAGCGCTCCCGCTCCCGCTCCCGGCTCGCTGCGAGGCTCCTCCGAGCACGATGGCGGCGTGGCTTCCCCTGTTGTGCAGCACGTGGAAGCGCTGTCTGTGGCATGCTGCCGGCAATAAAACGCTGCTGTCAGAACACCTGGGTGTGCTTTTCCTGAAATAAGCAGTTAATTTATTCTTCAGACAAATTTATTTTGCTTGCCTTTGGTTTATGTATGGCGTATTGCAAAAGGAAATGAGATTTAAACCATTTATTTTATTGCAAGTTAGCATTGTAATAATGGTAACTGTAAATGTCAGGAGAAATAGTCGGAGCTGAGGAGGAGACTTACAGTCTTAAACTCCTGAACTGCACCATGACTGAGACAGATGGTGGCACAGACTTGTCACTAATGGCTCTGGTACCAACCCAGGCTTGTTGCACACCTGTCACCGGGAGAACCATGTGGCTTTTTTGGAACTTGGAAAGCCCTCTGCATGATTTGATCTCTGTAAGCTAAGCATTCCTCCTGCGATTTGCTGGTTTACCTACTTTTGCAAGTGAGATTTTCCCCAGCTTACCCCTGCACCCTCCTGCCAGCCTGAGCATACGAGCGGGGTGCCAGTGCAACTGGACAGCTAGCCGTAAACGAATACACAAAACACACCATCCATCATTGAACATCCACCAGTTCCTCTTTAGGAGGCCTGTTTGTTCTGTTTGCCTTAGAGAAAGATAAAGGTGATAAAATGCAGCTCATTTCTGGTGCCAAGAGAAATGTCCTAGATTCATGACTCCCCTGCCATGTTTTTCAGCCACAGTGATTTATGATGACTTCTCGATCCCACTCCAGTGGATGGTTCATCCCCGTCCAGACAGACCAGACCCATGCGCAAGTGGACGGCTCCTGTCTCCCTGTCTCCCATGTTCTCCCGTGTGAATCGTAGCTGGTACTGCATAACCATCACGAACCTGTGCTAATGCTATAGCCGAACAGCCTTGCTTCTTGCAGTGTAATTCCCAACACAAAATACTTGTTCTTCAGTAACAGGACATGTTTTGATTTAGTTTATGTTGCTAGGGAATAGATTTAAGGTATATTGAAAAAGTGGCTTTTTTTCAATAGCAGTCACCACAGGAAGAGATATAGCTAAATAATTACTGTAGTGTAGTTATATGGTAATTATGTTGGTATAATTGATGAACCTTTCCAGTGCAGAAAAACTCTTACTGCCAACAGCAAAAAGAACTTCTAGTTTTCCTGTCTTTAAAAAATGGTTTATTGCCCAGTCAAAATACACAGGCAACGAGTTGGATAAAGAAGTTTAGGCCAGAGGGGGAAAGATCTCTACAGCATAATTAATCTTTATCCATCTGGAGCCCCATGTGAAGGGCAGAGTAAATTCTGGGATATAATTAAGATTTAGTTCAAAATCCTAAACTTAAATTGCCTTTCCTGCCCTGTTGTACGTCTCTGCACATTTCACTGGCAAAATAATAAAAACACGCGATGCTGATATCCATCGGATACCAAGTCCATTTACTGTAGAGAGAAGCTTTTGTTCCTGCAGGGATGCCAGTCTTTTTTCTCTTCCCGTTGTAAAACAAGGGCCAGTTCGTGCTGCATGTGTAAGGCCACCCGGGAGTTTTGTGTGCAAAATGACATTGCACAGCTTAGGCTGTCTGCATTCAGAGAGAGGAGGAGGAAGGCGTGTGGTGATGAGCAACCCACGAATACCTGCTCCCGGCTGTCGGTGCGCTGGAGGGGAGCGGGGCTGGGGGCAGGAACCAGTGAGACCTCTTAGCCACCTTTCTGATGGAGGCACACGCTCACAGTGGAGTGCCCCGTGCGTGTCACAGCACCGCTCGTTGCCTACCTGCTCACACCTGCATTAACATTTTGCAGAGATTTGCTCAGGGAAGACAAGGGCTGCAGGGAGCGGCATCCACTTCCACTCCTTGCCTTTACCGATACAGTGGGCGAGCGCTGCGGGGCACATCCCTCCTCTCGCCTGACCGGGTGGCAGCAGGCTTCCAGCCAGGTGGGCAGTTTCGGGATGCACGGTCTGAAGTGGCCAAGGACGGGTCAAACCTTCAAAGTTAAAAAAGAAGAAACAGAAATCCTCCCAGAAGGAGGGATCTCAGGGCCCGCACAAGGGAGCATTTTTGTGTGGCTTTAAGGCTTTTGATACCATGAGCAGCAGCAGCCTGGGTTTAAATCTAGCTTTCTAACAGGCAACGGAGATTTATGCAATGGAGACATAGCCACGGTTGCCCACGCGCTAGAGGGAGCACCTCTAGGCTGGGGACAGGAGGCGACAGCCCGGCTGTCTGCGTTTCACACTCTGCTCCTCTCCCAGCCGCAGCCCCTCTCACCCGTTGTGGGCCCGGGGTCCCCCCTGCGCCAGCACACCCCTGTCCCTTGGGACACTGCGGACCCGGGCAGCTGCTCGCTCGCTCTGGCAGGGCTGCTGCTGACGTACCCTGTCTGCAGCCCCCGTAGTCATTCTGCTGCGCAATACAAAATTCAAACTAGGTTACCCTTGAGTTATCCTCAGTGACTCAGCCATCCCTGAGTATTACTTCCTAATAAATAAAAGCACAATTCTGTTAAAACTGCTTTGAGGCAGATTGCACGGCAGCCCAAGGGCATCAAAGTGCTCTGTCTTTTCATCACCTCCCTGGGGTACATTTTTATACCCCAATACCACAATTTTATAATTGCTACCTATGGTAGGTAAAAGGCGTTATCAAATGAAATTAGATTCTGCTCATATTTGAATGCAAAGCAAAAGAAAATAAAAGTCCCAGGATCTGAAGAATGAAAGAAAGAAGCCCCTCTTATCAAACAATTTGTCTTATTTGTTAAAGCCATAGTAATAGGGAGGATTAAAATCTTATTTCCTTCAATATGTTGGGAAGGACCAATCATGCTGATGAAGGTGGCCTTATCTCAGCTTGTACCAAAATACATTGTGTTTTTCTGGAGATTTGATGAACCCAGTGAACCTGAGCTCTTGACTACGCCAAGAGGAAAACAACAGATAATGAGATGCTGTATTTTCTGCGCGTCTACTCACCTTCCTTAGGTTGTACCAACTCAAAAATGTGTGTTTTCCTCAAAGCTTCGCAGCCAAGCGCCAGTGCAGGCAGGATGCAATGCGATGCCGGTCACCTGCGAACAGGAGCAATTGCAGGGACCTCGAGCACGCTGCCACGCTCAGAGCGGCCCTCGGAGGCAGCCAGCCCGCGCGCCCGGCACAGCCGGGAGGAGAGCGGACACCGCTCAGCGTGCCCTGCTCGCGCCCCCCGAGCAGGCCCGAGCGTGCCCCGTTTGTGGTGCTGCCCATGAGCAGAAGGAGCCAGACACAGGAAACCAGAGGAGAGAAACACAGGTTACATCATCTGATAATTTTGCTTAATTACAGTTGCATTCTGGGATGACAATGACGTAGGGCTGTGCGCTTCACTGAAAAATAAAATTTCATCCTTTGTAATCTCAGACACCATATGGCATGTGTATTTGAGCGGTGGGCTTCCTGCTGCTTTCAAACTTCTGAAAAGGATGCAAAGTTCAGGAGCATTCTTTTCAGTGATTCCAATTTGCCATGGTTTTAATAATATAAATGTTTCCTGAGGTTTGCATCATCACTTATGCTCGTTCAGTGGGGTATGCATCACTAATGTGGGGATAAGGAAGAGAATTTACATTTTCAAAGCAACTTTTGGAAATTAGTTTAAAAATTGATGCAATTTCCTAGAAAGCTTTGAAATTAAATCTATTTGTCATGTCAGAAAAAAACACTAAGGCAGGAAAAAGGTCAGTGTCACTTTATTACAGACACAACTTTTCTTTTCTGTATTGCTCCCATACTGAATCAAACAGACATGAGCAAGGGAGCTAATGCTGCCATTGAAGAAAATTAATTAAGCAGATACAATATTAGAAATACCTTTTGCACAATCAATAATATTGTGTGCTGTTGTATATACCTGAATTATTACCATCATTTTAAATACAATTAAAACCATTTATTGTTGAGTTTCTAGGATCACAATAGAAAGATATTATAATAGATGCTCATATATCACACTGGAGAAATTTTGATAGGAGATAGTGATTAGAGAAGAATAAATTGTCATTGCTACCCACATAAAATGACAGATAATCTTTTTTTTCTTAATTGTAAGCAAAACCATGAGGGTTTGTAGTTTGGTTCCACTTCTCATGTAACTGAGCAATTATCCAGTTTGTTCCACAGGATTTACTTCTATTCAATTTTGTGAAGACATAAGGGACAACAATTATTTAAGCAAATAAAAGGGAAATATTCCAGCCTTATTTATGTTATTTCCCCCCTTTTTTCTCTCTTCTTTTGTGCGCATAGGACTGGAAGTTTAACAAGGGGAAATGGGCATACTTCCTTTCCCTTCCCAGTGCAACAATGGGAAGTGGAAAACAGCTAAAGTATTCTAAGTCAAGAAAATATAATTTCTTGAAAATGTTTCTGTAAAATCTGTTTCCTGAGAAAAATAAAATCCCTTTCCTAAGAATTTCCAATGGGATTTCTTTCTAATTTATCTTTAAATGTTAGAAGTTCCAACTGGAATCTTTATTCAAGCTCTCTTGTCTCCTTGTTTTAGGCAAAACCCTTCTGCCCCATGAGCCCTTCCACAGGTCCCATTCATTCTTGAAAATCCACTGTTTTTCTTTTTAACAGCTATTTCTATGGGAACCACTGAAGCTCATTTCCCTCTGAGTGGTGGCCTGGGATGCTGCAGATGAACATCGTTCTTTACAGCATGGAAGTCTCCTGACACCGGTACCGACCACAGGCGGTGCAGGAGGCGCCGCGGCGAGAGGGCTGCCCGGCAGCGCCCGGCACGCAGCCTGCAGCTGCTTGGGCTGGCGGGGAGCGGAGCTTCGTGTCCTGCTCACTCGCTCGTGGGGAAGCACGAAGGAAACCAGCAAATGATGCTGAGTTTGTCTTCTGTGCTTTCTTTTTTGTTTGTTTGTTTGCTTGTTTGTTTTTGTTTTGTTCCTTTTTTTTTCCCTCTCTCTCTCTCTTTTTTTTTGGTTACTTTAATAGTCTTGCTGAAGCTATGGTGCAGATCTGGTCTCGCCTCTAGGAAGGCAGCAGGGCTTTGTCGGGGAGCTCAGCCCATACAGACCTGACCTCGCTGTGCGGAGAGACCCCGCACACTTCTCAGCTGGCAGAATATCAGCTTCCCTTTCACTCCGTCTTTGCCCAAAGGGCACAGAAGAGACGCTCGCCCATGAGACGTGTCCCAGCTGGGAGCCCCTCGGGCTGCGCTCCGCAGGCACCCAGGGACCTGCCGCAGCCCCAGGCTCTGCGCTGGCTGGGGCCCTCCAGCCAAAGCCTCGTGGAGCAGCCCCCGCGCTGGCGTATCCAATGGAGCTGTTCTTGGCTGGAGATCTGTGCCATTCATCTCTTCATCTCGCTGCTTTTTTCTTGGAGAAAAAAAGAAAAAAAAAAGGATGTTCCTTGGAGAGTGCAAGGCAGACACTCGTGTTTATTTGTAAAGTGCACATTTCTGTATTACCCTGCTATCAGCTGCTGGATGTGCCACTGCCTGGGAAGCACTACAGAAACTGTTTATCGCAGAAAGGTCGATACTGCAAACAGGCATCTTGCACTTGGCTTTGCTGCTGTAGCACAGGCTGCTGATAGTCCCATAATAAGCTAACTTCTACCCTTTGATGTTTACAAACTTTAGTTAAATTTGTCTATTTGTTATAAACAACTGACTTTGTAAGCCGCTGTACAATCCACTGCTGAGGAGGCGATGACAATCCTATACAGCTTTTTGTTCATAATACAAAGAATAAGAATATCAGGAAATAATATTTTCATGACAAGCAAAGTTATGCAATAAGCACAAAGACTGCAGGCTCTGCACTCTGACTTGGTTATCTTGTAAGGTAATATTATGCCAAAGTCTTCCCAGTGTAGCTGCTATGTCAAATGTAGAAGAAAAACACAAATCTTCTTCTCGTTCATAGTAAAAACTGGAAAATCAGAAATGCAATGAAGAAGAGACGTAGTACTGCCCTTGCCTGCCACTGTTAGTATAGCACCTTCAGCAACTAGGCTGCTGAAAATTGCCCAGGCAAAAATAAATAAAAGAAGAGTTCAGTTCAAACTCAGATTAGCTCCTCCAGCTAATTCAAATATATTTCTTCAGCCTTAATTACAGCAGGGTCAATGCTGCGTTCTCGTCAGACGGGGGTGAAGCTTTCCGACTCCGCCGTCCCCGCCGTGACTCCCTTTGCACCACCAGGACGCAGGCAGGCAGCTTCTACCTGACCGCGCTGGGGTGCACGCGCCCTGTGCCCCGGGGGCTGCAGGGGCTCAGATCGGCCGTGTGGGGCTGGGGCAGGGGGATGCTGCCCCTGCCTGCCCCTGCCTGTCCCTGCCCTGCCCCTGCCCCTGCCCCTGCCCCTGCCCTGTCCTGCCCTGCCCTGCCCTGCCCTGCCCCAGGGTTTGGTGCTTTGTAGGGTTTGGCTTGCTTGATATTTGCAAAGACAGCTAGGATCATACCCAAAAGCCTTCAGTGCCACCTCCTCCCTGCCACCCTCCTCTTCTAGGAGCTCCTTGCATCTGTCTGCATAAGCTCACTCATTCCTAAATCATTTTCAGATTTTGTATTAATTTTTTAATCATCTGGATATGAATGATTAATAAATGTTTAACAGCTCATAAAATATTTATCATGTTTCCCTATGGTAGGCGCTCCATCTTCACTTGTTATCACTAAGGGGAATGAAAAATGTCTACAAGGCTGCAGAGTGAAGACGCAGCCTTGCCTCTGCCTAGCCAAATCTGGCTCTTGTTTCTTTCTAGAGAACGCAGTCTTAAATGGAAGAAGAGGTGAGGAATCCTGATTAACTCTGCAAACGCTGAAGAGCAGAAGTATCTACGCTGGAATAATTCAGCTGCCTGAAAAATCATCCTGATCAGTCATTCAGATGCGGTCCTTTTCAGACAGAGAGGATAAAGAGAGCAGGATGTCCAGGAGCCATACGTACCTGCTGCACGTGAATAACCCTCACCTGAAATGGTCATTCTTTTTATGATTTTTAGTGTTTATTTTTGTACTGAATTATCTCAGAAAGTAACAGCGTTCAGGTAAGTAAGTCATCATCATCAAATTATCAGGAAAATTCCTTCCCTGTGTTTCTTCTCCCATGAGGGGTTCGGAGGCACTGGAGCAGTTTCCGCCTCCAGCAGGTGACGCAGCCAGCCCGGCCCCACCGACACGCCGCAGGTGCCCTCGCTGGCATCAGCAGCACGGCCTCGGACCTGCTCTGAACCAGGGGAGCTCCTCCTGACCCGGCAGCCTGGGCACTGAGTGCCGCTGCCACCTCCCTGCCGGGCGGCTCCAGAGGTGCCAGGTCTGGACGAGAGCTGAACCCCTCCAGAGAGCAGCCCTGGGCCTCCAGGTCTGCCTCCGAGCGCCTCAGTCCTGCCCCTGCCTCTGGCAGCGCAGCAGGGGACGTCAAGTATGGTTCATCAGCAAAGCTCTGCATCAGTGGAGAGAGCCTGTTATACGTAAAAAAGAATAAATGAATAAATAAATAAATGCATGGCAGAAGGCTTTTGATCTGATGATTCTGTTCCTAAAATGCTATCAAATGTTCCTCCTTTAAGACAGTCATATCCATATCGGAGGCAGGACCGAGTGTGCAGAATAACCACATCCAACAAGTAGGGCCAGGATCCAACAAGTAGTTTGCCCATGGACAGGATTAACATCCTTCAGATTCTTCTTCTAGAAACAGGGTAGAGCCTATTTACAAGAACTGTAAATGTAAACCAAAACATTTTACTGTCCAAGTAGTTCTCCCACTGGAGAGAGGCAGAGAGGACAAGCCCTTACAGTATGTTAGCTGTGGCGCTGAGCAAACTCCTGGAAGATGCTCAGACGCCTGCCAGGGAACGAAACAGCGTGTTGTGAACCCCTCTGCTGGACCGGTCAGCCTGGTGCCTCTTCGGTGCTCGGGATATTCCTCAAGTAATCGTGATCCGCCCGAGGGACCTGTGCCTGTGTATGGCACTGTGCACAAGGTGTGTGCTCAGTTTGCATGATATTAAACTGCGGTAAGTGGGAAATGTGCATGTCCATTGGCATTCACTGAAGTAGTAGCAATCTCAAGATAGTCCAAAACTGCATTTGCATTTGAGCATGGAGGCTTTTCTTAGCTCCCATCCTCACTTTTCACTGATTAAATGATGTAACTCTTTGCAATTTGTAGGGAAGGTGACTGCAAACAGATGTGGTGGTTCCTGAGATGGGCCACTTCATCTTTTCAAGTACGGAGGTTGGACGCTGCACTAGCAGGGACTGTTTTAAATGTGTATTAATTTACTTCAGCAGACCTAATCTATTCAGCTACAGCATTTACTTTAACCATTACAGAGTACAGCCCAAATATAATCCAAACAAGAAGGGACAACTATTACTCTCAAGCTTCCTTTCTCAAGGGTATTCTTTAATATGGAAAAGTCATATTGCAAAACCACTCAGAATTAAAAGTCTGAGTATAAAATTAACTACCTCCACCTGGGCAAATAGCAGCTTTTCTCCTTTCAGGTATTTGAACTCACTGCCTATTTAAAATTATAGTAGATAATTAAAAAAAAAAAAAAAAAGCTAAAGTAAAGCAAAAGTGTTTTCCTGACACATGCAGCCAACAGAGGCAGGACCTCTCCCCTCCTGGCTGTAAGATCAACCCGAAACCCTCTTGACAACCCTCTTGGGGCCGTGCTGGGGCTTTCCTCCAAACCTGGCTCCCCCAAGATCTGCAGGACCTCTCCTCTTCCCCCTTTTTTCATTTTAATGGCTCTTTCTTCTATGATTTACAATAATATCTGTGAAGGATAAGAAACAAGAATATATATTTATAAATAAATATAAAGTGGTAAAGGGTAAAACTGTGAAGAACTTGTCATCCAAAGTCATTGGCTTTTCAGGTAAAAACAAATACTCTCCAGAAGAAAATAAAAGATTGATTTACAAATATGTGGTATATTTATTTATGGATAAATGACATTCCTTCAGCAACACTGTTTCTTTTTTGCTTTTTAACATTTCCCTCAGATCAGACGTCTTTCTGTTTGTCAATACAGCCAGCCAATTCAATTAATATTTATCAAGACTACATGGATGACAAATGGCTTTGCTTACTGCAGGAATTTGGTTATCTTTGGCAACTCAGAGTCACAATTACTACTATTAAAAAGAAATAATTGCCCAAAGTGACAATTCAGCACACAATCAGACTGTGCATAATTTCATCTAGTACATTGTATTATGTCACATTATGTCAAAAAAGAAATCTGAATCATAAACTAAAAGGCAAAGTCACTTCAGCGCTTTTGCCGCAGGAAGAGAGCGCGCACACTAAATCAGCCGATCGGAAATAATTGGGCACGGGAAAAATGACTCGATTCCAGTGCCACCAGCAGCACCAGGCCACCCCAGCGCCCCCGTCCCTTTCCCTGTCCCCACCGGCATGGGGCAAGCCGTGGCGCGGGGCCCCGGCCATTCACCTGCCCGCGACAAGCGGCCCCGTGCCTGGGGACCCTGCAGTGCCTGGGGCCGCTGCCCCTTGGTGCGCCACGGCCCCCCGGCACAGGCGTCCCCGTCACCAACGCGCGCTGCCAATTCACCGGGCAGCTTTAAGACGTATTTCAAAACGACTAACGGGAGATTTCCCCTTCCCTGCGGGGCCCTCTGCACGCTCCACCCCTACGACAGCTCACTTCGCACAGCGAGAGCAGCTCTTCAGCTCACCAGGGACGTGTCCCCAGCCCACCTGCAGAAGGCGGCAGCCCGCTGTGAGCTGTGTGCAAACTTTTAAAGAAAATACCTGCAGTTCTCTTCTTTAAGGAGGCCTCCGCAGATTGCAAAAGATTAAAACTGAAATCAGTAAAGCAAACCCCCAAGGAAACCTTTGGAAGCCCGGCTGCCGCCCTGTGCTGCACCGAGGCCCCAGCTCATGGCGCTGCAAGCGGCCGGGAAGCGGTCGGACAGGGGAGGCGAGCGGCACCGCTGCTGCCCGCTGCGGGCAGCGCCTCGTCCCTCCTTCCCGGGAGCGCACACGGTCGTCCTGGTCAATCTCACGGCCATCTAGCATCCACGTGTGCATGGGGAAACCCCAGTGTTTGTTATTCGCCTCCCATGTCTCAGTTTCCACTTCTGGCACGATGCATTCCTGGGCTTGCTGCTGAGCCCTCTGCTGCCTCCTACACGGCTCAGCCAGGTGTAGCTCAAAGACCCTTTTCCAGCCAGGTAATGAAGTCTGCCGGCCTTCACTCAGCATTGACAACGAGGATTTCCTCCTCCCCGGCGCCGATGCACACCAGTTGGTTTCCTGCAGGTAGGATTTTGCCTGATTTCCCATATACCCAGCCTGCAGGGCCTCCGGCTGCCTCCCAGCACCGTGCCAGCGCGCGTGGTGCTGCCTCGCCCCGGCCCTGGGAACGCGCGGGCCATGGCTCCCAGCCTCTGCTATCTGCCCATGAAATGTTTAGCTACACGAGGATTTTTCACTCCCGTTTGACATCAATTCCTGAAATGGGCGAAAAAAAGGTACCACTATTATCCCAAGTGCATCTACTCATTTTCTTGGGATTTTCTTGTTGCCTACATCCATTATACTAAAAATAACTATGACGAGCTCATTTAATTTTAGCCTATGAGTCTTTGTATGAATATTTATAACACTCCATATTATAAATGCAGAAAAGTTCCAGGCTCTGAAAACATGATGGCAGACCCCAAGGGAATAGAAACAGGTTTTTTTTCTTCTTTTTTTTTTCTCTTTTTTTCTTTTTTGTCCAATTTCAAGCCAGTTTCACACATTCTGGATTCCCAGTGTGAAGTCTAGCACTGAATGTTTAAACTGCTTAAAAGACTTTATGATGTTTTGTGCTCAATGAACACAGACTGAGTTCTCATGCAAGAAAAAGGAATATTTCAAGAGGAACTCCCTATGAATTTTCTCAAAGAAATCACGTATTGATGCACTTTTCTGTTCACGTCTGGCTTTCTTGTCCTTTCCATTTCCAAATAAGTGGGAAAATATACATTAGCAGCTCTGACAGAGTCACCTGCCGAAACCAAAGCTTCGCGCCCCGCCTCAGACGCCACCGGGCTGCTGGCACCGAAGGGTCCTTGGCGCGGCGCGGCAGCCGTGTCCTCTTCAGGGACACTGCTCTGACCCGGGGCTTGGTTCGAGGGATTGCCCTCCTGAGTCCTCACGCACGGGGTAGCGGGGAGCAGTGAGGCAATGTGTTTCTAACTGGAAAAGAAGTTTCACTGCAGCCAATCTGTGCGTGTAAAAGCTGTTTAAGACAGGGGTTTCTACAGCAAGATGTCTTGCTCCGAATCTTTTCTGTACCAGGGGACTGGACATACGCAGCAGATTAAGATGCCTGAAATGCTTTGTGGCTTAAAATACCCTCCTACTAGGAGGAGAGAGGAGATAATTTCCCTGAGGCTGCCTTTCTGCACGTAAGCCCCCGAGCGTGAAGAAGTACCCACAGAAGCAGCTCGTGGCTCTCAGAGATCACTGTCCTAACAGGATGTGCCTGGCTTCTGCAGGTAACGCTGGCTCAGCCCTCCTCCGTGCTCCACAGATCCTTTGTTTTCCTCTCACAAACGGTCTCAGCAGAGAGGAGAGATGTGTACTCTTTTCTTTTACTCAATCATTTTCGTTCCATCTGCTGCAGGGCGCATTTGTGGTGCATCAGCCAATTGGAGTGAGGTTTTTTTAGTACTTGAGTGTAAGAGCCAGGATATGAAAAACTCTTGAATTAAAACCTTTTCCTTTATAGGTCACTTGGAAGAAATAAGTTATAAAAAGAAAAAAGGAAGCGAGGGGCTACTGGGCTCTGTGATTCCAGCATCAGAAATAGAGAGAAACATGACAAATTTTTAAAGCAGCATATGCAAGTTATATTCACAAATCCTGTTAACAAATAATAGGATTTGTGCAGAGAACCCTATGTATTTCTTAGAGAGAAAAAAATTACAAAGGAAAGCACAGTCTGACACAACTCATTTCTTAATCTGTGTGGTAGGATCTACTCTTTTGTAATGCCTTACTCTTTTGTAATGTTGGCAATTTTGCTAGGGGTGCTCTAGAAAGTGTCTTGCTGTGGGAAACACGTTACCTTTTGTCCTGTGCAAATCCCTGAAGGGCCATAAGAGACCCTGGCTCAGGGAGTTGGGTTTCAGCAGTGCTGTGTCAGGCCTGAGCTGGGGTGAAAGGCTTTTGGGTATGTTTCTGCACACGCTTGTTTTCCCCAGGTCACTCATGCTGTCTGCCATCAGAGTACAGGCATGGGGGGGGCAGACTCGGACCCTGCTGTACATCCCCCTGGTGTCCTTTGAGATGCCAAGGAGAATTTTCCTTTTTCACTGTGTCAGCAGGTTTGCTTTGCACATGGCTCCCTTCATCCCCCCTCAGCAGAGCACATCTGGAGGGGCTGGTACCCCCCCCCCCATCACCGCTCATGTCTCATCCCTTCTGCTGTTTCACAACTGAGCTGGCCCCACACGACCTTTTCCATCTAGTGCTATCAGAGCCTCGGAGCACTTGAAGTGCCATCATTGTCGCTCTTAAGAATTCAAGGTTTCAGTACAATGAAGGTAATCAATATAAGCATTGCAACAGATGATGACCTCTCGCTAGCTTTAAAAATTTTACATCCTTCTTTCTTCTTTGCTTTTCATTATGTCTAATTACCTGATCTATAGTTCCAAATAAGAATCAATGGGACTATATTACAACAAATTATTGTTAATTCTCTTTTTTAAAAAGGATCAGAAAGTGCTATTGAATATGACACCTCTAATTATATAAAGAAAATTAGCTTTCTATTGGAGCTCGAGAGCCGGTTCTCAATCCATTACCAGTGTCTCAGGTTCATATTGCGCTAAGGATGTAGTCTTTTTATTTTCCAAATATTTAGGACTTTTTTCCCCACGTTCACAGTGAGGACGTGTATCCTCAGCACTGTACCTTGGCACTGCTTTTTGTAAGATTGCACTCTGGTTGCACAGCGTGTTAGATACACAGGGAGATATGCGCTATGGGAGCATCCCTACAGTGTGCGGTTGCTCCCATTTGAAGTATGTTCCATCCAATCAGCTGTATATTAATGTATTAAGTGTTCTTTCCCAGTGGTACCTATGATTTTTCTAATTTAATAAAGGGTTTTGTTTCCCTGAGGTACCCAGGGAAGGATCTGGGAGCTGTAGCGAATGGGCTCTGCCTGGAGAATCGGAGCCTTTAGTGGTTTGCTGGTTATGAGTCAATGCCTGCAGGGCACTGGCCTTCCCCCCTCCAGAAAAATCCCTTGCTTGTCCAGCACTTCTCCCTCCCCATCTTGTTGCTCCGCACAGTGTCCTCCCTGGAGCTTCACCTCAGTTGCCTAAATTAGGTGTCCCTGCCATGTTAAGTGCCTGTGGAATAAGACACACCTGGGGCTGGCACATCCTATGGGACATCCATCTGTGTGCTCTGAAGCTAGAGCAGGGAGGCAGGAAATGTTTTGTAGGGCATCCCAAATAGCACTGGCTGCTTTGCATTCAGGCAGCTGAAATTAGCCACTAGTCTTTCTTATCTATCCACCTCGTCCAGGATTTTACCATCTTATGCTTTGACAACCACGACTCCTTCCCCTGTGTGTGCAGTAAGGTTGCAGCTGCCACTGTCTGCCTGTCGAGACCACTGATACAACACAAGCATCATACACAGGTCTTCAGCTTCAAGCTACCCCCCTGTTGTGCCTACAAAACCTTGAATCACCTTCCTGACACTGAGAGATATATTACTCTTTCTCTTAATAACTTTTCTGCCAGTCTGAGTTGCTGAAAAAATAAGGCTATGAAAGTACGAATGAGTTATGGATTATGAAACACCAGAAATAAGCTTTTTTTAGCTAGTCTTTACTGTGGTCCCTTTGTACACTGTGCAACATAAACTAAAATGAACTACATAAAATACAGCATAAGGTCAAGCAGTCACAATCCACATAATCCAGAATTGGGTCCACAATGTGNAAGATAACCTGTGAAAGATAAAAGTCGAGCTTCCTGCTGAAGGACTCTCATCATCAGAGGCAACATTTGGCAGCAGTGAGCCAGGATGTCCTGGACCAAAGACGAGCCTATGGACATCGGGCACCTCAGGCAGCAGGAAGAGGTTTGTGTCCCAGAGCCTGAGTCACTCCACATGGTTTCACCCACCCAAAGCTGCTTCAAGGGGTTTTGAAAACCTGGCCCAAATCTCTAACTACTGTGGTGGTCCTGGATTTCATCTCAAGGGTATTATTTTTATGAAGAGAATTCCTTTTTTTTTTTTCCTAGTAGAGTGTCTTTGCCACATTCCATGGTCTCCTTCATTTTGTCAGTTGTGCTTGAAATTTTGACACTGCTGAAATTGTTGGAACGGGGAAAAATGGAGTATATGAGCATCCTTTAATCACCCAGCAACTGTAGCAAGAGGGGATAGACAGTAATGGAGTAAAGAAATCTGAAAAATAACTGTGCTTTTAATGTGTCTGCAGAAGGGAAGTGTGATACACAGGCATACTGCTTCATCTAGTATGCACAAGATACAGCATGCTGAGCTGCTAATGAGATAGCAATTTGGAGGTTTGGGAAGTACTGGCTATGCTTCATGCCTACAAGGATCAATGAAAACTGATGAGAGAAGTTTTACAAGATATCAGTGTAAGAATTACAGAAACTGGTGTGCCCAGATGAAGTGGCTAGATCTTGCAGCAGAGGCTCAATTCCTTGTGTAGCTCAAAACTATGAAACGTGCACAATGTCTACGCAATACTGAAGAAGGAGTGATTTAAAAGGGCCATTTGAGGCAACCCATGCATTTTATATTTACACAATGTGATGTGTGCAGTACTAAGAAAGAGTTACAAATTGTGATTGATGAGGAAAAAAGTAGAAACAGAAAATTATGTGAGGATACAAGAAGAAAATATTGTACACAATCCTTGTGTAACTTCCCTGTGGAAGGAGAGAATGTGTGTGCTTTGAGTACAAAGGCAACGAGACGCAGCTTCTCTCGCTTCCCCTAAAGGTACAGCAAAAAGGCATACCCATTTTCCATTTCTGAGTTGGAACTTCATAAATATTTTAATTTGCCAAGTTCCCACTGTTTAATGTTTGCATTCCAAGAAAATTTGTGTGAATATCACCTTGCATGAAATGCTCTGAAAACAAATTTTGGCATCTTTGATTGCTTGCCGCACTGTGGAATAAAGCCAGTGTTATCTGACTTGTCCTGTCTATTGTGAGCAAGCAACGCTTTCAGATTATTTATTTGAAAAAAAAAAAAGCAACACTGACTTGAGTACCTATGAAGACAAAAAGTTTTGTTTATGGCTATTAAAGAAGCAGAATAAAATAAATCACTTATGCTGAATAAATCATTGATTATGAGTTGCACATGAGTGCTCTTCAGTACTGGCTTCCAGGTGAGACAAATAGGACAACTTTATGCGACTCAACTGTTCAATTTGCAGTCTGAATCTGTCCCAAGGGCTTCCCAAAAATAAGTTACTGGGCTTAAAAATGAAGATGGGCAGGGACCAAATCAACAAACAGTATGCTGCACTACAACCTGTGCCGATCACCTCTTTGTGACCAGAGATGCAGCGAGGGCAAAGTGTGCGTGAGGCTCTTCCCATGCAAGGGACGGAGCCTCCTCTGCCCCTGCTGAGGGACCTGTGCCCGGGAGGAGGCTCCTGGGCTCTGCGAGTGCCCCTCTGCCTCCTGGCCCTGCACTGTGCTCACAGGGGCAAAAGCAGAGGCAGAAGGGAAGGTCAGGCTGGTTCAGAGCGACCTTTGCACCCTCGTCCTGCTGGTATTAGCTCCAGCTGCAAGACAGCCGAGTACATGAAATAGATAATATGCATTTATTTCAGCCTTGGATCAAGTAAATGCATACATAAAAACTTAGGTCCTTATAGCTTCTGGATTGATGATGCAGTCTCAAAAATGGGGGCTGTCTCTGGCAAGAGAGAGCAAAAAGCTGCTGGCAAAAAGGTATTAACTTCACTATGCTGCATTTTATGAGGTAACAAAGAGTGTCTTGGTTCTGTGCCTTGAAAGTAAATAGAACAATATTTCAGTCGTCCTTATTCAGTTGTCCAAATGCACATAACCGATTTTTGCAGATAGGGATTTATGTTCACTTGTCAGCAACTAATAAAGTAGAGCAATTGAGTTTGCCATTTATTTCAGTGCTGTTGCCTTTACTTCAGTATCCTTGTGTACACTGCGTGGTGCCTGCCTTCAGGTTTTACTAAGCAATATGCTCCCCTCGGTGGATCCGAGAGCATGCAGGATTGCTCTGGACCGTGTGCCCGAACAGCCGGCATTTAGCGGTGTTTGGAGGGTGCCCCACCGCCAGTGAGCTGCTCTGGGCCTCCCACACACCAGGCTTGGTCTCACCGAGCACCACCAACCCTCAGCAGAGCGGGGGATGCAGGACAAGAACTGCTCCTCCACCTTCCTCAGGTGACCCACACTGATCTCCTAGAGCAGGAGTGGAAAGATCATGCCATATCTGGCTATTTGTTCGTCTTATTCCCTAAGTGTCCGTTGCTGGTAGTCATTATGGGCTACATAGATTCCTGCTCTGAACCAAGCTTAAACTCATTCCTGAGAGTCTTTTTGCTTGTTTTTCAGTCTGAGAGTTTGTTCTGCTTGGGGCGTCTCCTATATTGCTCAGCAGCAGGGCGTCGATTTAATAACCTCCGAGACAGGGAGGCCTCTCTCTGAAAGGGTCCTAAATTATCACAGCCTGCACCAGCATCCCAGAGCACTTCCATTCTTGTTGGTTTGTCTGTTTTCCATCTGGATTTTTGTTTTTAATGGATGCGCACTCCAGCAGTTGCTCACCAAGACACCTCCTGCTTTAAGGTTCTTCTGTGCACAGCCCTGTTGCCTGCTCCATGCAGCATGGACCTGGCTCCATACAGCAGCAGATGAGAAATACTGAATGTGCAGTGCTCTCACCATTATCAGTCCATACCATTTTCTTTCTGTGAACCCTGTATGAAGATGAAACACAGCTATAAAATTGCAGATGGGATACTTGTACCGATTAACATCCCCTGCACATGCACACTGTTGGTGGTACCACTATTAGGTGACCTTTCAGAGTCCTCCCTTGTCTGCTGTGTATTGGGAGCAGTGGTCAGTCGTGTGCCAAAGGGGTTTTGCAAGTGGATCCAAGCGGTCAGAAGGCTGCTGACCCACCTCCCCTGTGGCCCCGCTCGCTGCATGTTGGTGAGCGATGGGGACTGCGGTGCCGGGCGGGGGCATGCAGGCTTCGCTGCGCAACGAGACCATGCGCGGGCAAGCAGGCAGCTGGTGCGTGGTTCCCAATTCCTTTGTCAGCACAATTCAGAAAGAAAAGAGGTTTCTACGCTTCAGTGGCCCAGTTTTTAAAGATTATTTTTTCATGTTTTATTCAGCTGGAATTTATATTACAGCTACTAGTTCCTTGGGAGGAAATATAAATCGATCCAGACTAACACTGGCCGGTTCATCCTCAGAACTGTCTTTATAAAGAATTGCTCTGCAGAGACAGAGCACAGCAATGTTAGCAGAAGAGTTGCTGAAAAACCCTGGGGGTCTTTGCTGCTGCTAGCTTGGAGTCTGGTTTACGGCTACTTTGCTCTCATCTAATGTTAATGGCACTGCACTAATTTCTGAAGATCAACACCAAAGAGCAAGTGAGAGCGATGCCACTGGGACCCTGATCTTTTGTCACTATTCATAAAGGATGAGTTGGTGGGAAAAGGGCTGTCATGCCCAGTCAGTCTTGGGAAGCAGGATTTTAGGAATGATTTTACTCCAGACTTTTTTTCACAAAAAGTTTCAAAGGAACAAAAGAATGGTTATTCACATGACAGTTTTCTTGAAATACTGCAATTTTATCTATTATACATTTTTTTAGAAAATGCACATTTTTTTATTCTTCCAATATCTTCTCACCCAAATTTCCTGATGGAAATGCTTCAGACTTGCTTTTATAAAATTGTAAAATGAAACAAGTGTTGAAATATTGAAACCCTTCTCTATGCACATATTTATTTTCTTGACATAAAGTATCTTGACAAAAAACGTGTAGCTAACTCCAATTGAAATGTACATCCCAAGTGTCAATACCTAGGGGAGGAGAAGAGTGAAACCTGGATTTTGTGGTTTATTTCATAGGGATGGTTTTGAAGCACAAATGGTGAAAAAATGAACACAACTCTGCTTTTGAATAGCAGGTGCTAAAAAAGTCCCTGGTTGAAATGTCTTCATTGCGATCCCTCTGCCTGTCCTTCTTTATTCACTGAGGAAGAGAAAAGAATGACAGCGCCTGTGTCTGCTAATTCAAGTCTAAACAAGATCTAAATATTTCCTACATTTTAGCTGTTCCATAGAATGAGATCCTGAACTCTTTCTATTTCATTTACTTTTCTGGATGCCCTATAAATAAAATTGCATGCTGGAGGAGAACCCGGGGGCTTGGTGTTTATACAAACGCAGGGGAACTCTCCCATGTGCAAAATCGACTGAACTGAAGCGAGATGCTGCAGGTCTGCGTCACTCACGGCGGGAGGCCGGCGCGGGCGCTGGCAGCCTCCTGCTGCGGGCCCGGCAGAGCCCACCTCGCCCAGCGCTGGGTACGTGGTCGGACGCAGGGGCCGCACTCGCTGTGTGCGGGCACAGGCGTCCGCTGGGCTGCCAGCCACGAGGGGACTTCCCTGGGGACGGGGTCCAGCCTGGAGCTGTGGTCTGGGCACGCCTCAGCAGGCAGAGCTCATTGCTTTGCTTTTGGAGTGTGTATTTCGGCTTTTCTTCTTCCAAGAGGAGCGTAGCCCGTGTGGTCTGAGCGCGGACAATGGTGCGAACCAAACCGTGTCAGAAAAAGAGCCAGGAGACTCACTCCTGATACTACATGCAGAACGTGATGCTTGATGGCTACAAAAATTCCAGTTTCTAGGGAATTACAGTATTAACCTTTGCCTACATCTCTTTTCTTCTTTTCCTCCCAGTTGTCCTTTTCCCTTCAACAGTTTTGTTCTTCTTCCCCTCATGATTATTCCTGGTGTGTTCACGGATGTCAATCATATCCTTTTGCTGTGCTAAACAAGTCAAAAACTCTTTTTTGCCCCTTGTGGAATACCCTGTCCATTCTCCTTGTCAGCTTGTACCTGCTTGACATCACTTTCTGTCTGATGTTTTCCCCAGCACAGGTTTATACATTATTCCAGATGAGTTTTCTCTAGTATGTCATGCAGCAGAATTACGATGGAATATGTCCTGGCTGCCTGGCTTTCCAGAAAATGCTCTTTCTCTTACAGAAGACTTCCCTGTTAACATTAACCTTTTCTCAAGCTAGTTAGGAGCCCTGCAGGGCTACCTGGTGAGTAACAGTTGATACAAATATATTTTAAATCAACAGATTTTGAAATACAGCATTAGCTCAGCACATCTGTAGAGGCAGCCCTCCATGAAATGTATGTTGCTTTTCAGAGTTCCTCCATCCCTTGCCTGGCTTTATGCTGCTCCGCTGCACACTCACTGCGCTGAGTCACAGCGGCTGCGGGCAGTTTCCGCGTGCAGCCACGCAAGGGCTCCTCGGGATCTGCTTTTGCGTGCTGCCAGTGTTCGGTACCTGCCATGCCAGGAGCAGCGATGTGTTTAACAACGCAAAAAGGTTGTTCTGGGGATGGGGCAGTGCTGCAGGCATCCTACTTGGTTAATTTTTGCAGGTGCACCGGGCCATCTAGCTCCTCGGGGACGTGCTGCAGGAGGCGCAGGGGGAGCTGGGACAGAGCCGGCAGCCGCTGCCTCCAGGGGAGAGGCGGCAGAGGCAGCAGAGAGGGAGATGCCCTGCGCAGGGCGCTGGTTGCCTGCCTTCAGGCACTGCGAAGTCTGCTGCCCAAGTCTAGACTGCTTGTCCAGGTCCCGTCTCTAGTCACCATGACAGATTCATCCCAGTTGCCTTCAATGCTTATTTTCCATTTTGATAGCACTGTCAGGGAGCGCCTGTCTCACTCCACAGAGTACAGCATGAGTCCAGATCAGTAATTTAGAACTGGACAACTAACTTTGAAGTAAAATAAAATTAATTTTCCCTCTTCTTTGGACCCACCAAAAATTCTTGGGAATTCGGTGAAGCAGCAGCATCAAGCAGTGGCGGGAGCATCACCCCCTGCCGCTGCAGCAGCCCAGAGCCCTGCGGCCATCTCTGCTGGCTCGGGCTGCTTGTCCATGCGGCGTGCTGTGTCTCGTACTGCCAAAGAAATGTCGTATTAAAAGGAAGACTTCTCTGGGCTGCGCACCGGTATTGCTTTCAGACAAAATTTCTTTACAATACTGGTTGTGTCTCAAAAATAATTAATTTGGCAGGAAGCTAAAAAGAGAATAAAACTGAGAGGTTTGAAGGCTGGTTTCCAGTTCTCATTCCTCTGTCTTTATCTCATAAGTAAAGACTGCACACAGGTGTCAAATGAGAAGACTGCTCATAATTACACTCCTTAAACACTTAATAACATTTTCTTAAATTAATATATTCCCCATCTGTGTAGCATTGAAGACATTCAGCTCATAATATTGCGTAGTTTATCAGTGTCAAATGACACATACTCAATGCATTGGAGAATATTATCAACAGATAGAGGCTTAATGTGCATTATTGCTCATTCAGCTAATGAGCATGATTCAAGCTAGTACTTATAATTAATAACAGAACTAAAATACCAGTTGTAATGGTGATGCTAATTTAGTGTTGTGCAGCAAAAAAAAAAAAAAAAGAAACCAGCCCCCCAGAAGAAACCAGGTGAACTTCCCTGTGGCTGGCTGTGTGCTGGACACTGCTTGGTGGGCTGACAGCAGGCGTGTCGCGGGGCACTGTTGGATGGAGGTGCTGGAGACATGGACATTGCTCCTGCTAAAGGCCACAAGAGGCAGTGGGGCTTGGAGAAGGAAGATGGAATGATTTAGCACCTGAAGGCTTTTCATTTTCCTTGCTAAAGGAATGTGGGGAAATGACTTCTCCAGGGCTGAGAGGCAGGGATGGAGCAGTGAGCTCCGTGCTGGCTGATCTGGTGGACACACCTGCAGCTGCCTCCTAGGTGCAAAGGCTTTGAGCCAAAGAGCTTGGGGCCACCTCCTGTGCAGTGCACGGGTGGCACTGACACCCAGGCTGGGCGCCAGAGCCCCGTGCTGGGGCCTGCTGGGGTGATAAGCAGGCAGCCAGGCAGGACCCTGCCGAGCACCCCCACTGTGCTATGACTTCTGGTGTCAAGCAGCGTGGCAAAGGCAGGGACAGCGCAGAAGAAAGCATCGTGTCACCTCTGAGTGCGGCGGAACCCAGGGTGTGCTCTTACTGGGTTCTGCTGGGCTCAGACCTGTCTGGTTGTGCTGTCATCAGTGAGCAGAGCTGCGCACGGAGAAATTGGAGTTTGTTTGTACATCTCTCCTGCTGCTGGTTCGCTTTGGATCCTCAGTGTACTGGTACCTAAAAGCGTTCGTGTCTTAATTATTTATATATTTTTTGTAATTAAAATGCATGCTCATTCTGTTGCAGAATTTCTACTCTCAATAGCACAGTGCCTTGCTAAATAAAAACACATCATTAAAATGCTTCCCTTTCTCTTCTGCACATTTTGGCCTCATTGTCATTGACTCAGTTTTTCAGGAGATAAAAATGTCAGGGGTTCAGCTGGTCATGACCCTCTAGCATACTGGATGGTGCTTCAAGTCTCCAGTCCTTCAGCTGAGATTAATGTTTCTGAGGATCTGCTGTGCTTGCATGTTCAAGCCAACTGGGAACCAACTTATTTGATTTTATTTAGTTTCCCTTTTCATTTTTTTTAAAATCAGACTTGAAGGTTTTGCAGCTAAAACAGATCAAGCGGAAGCGCTCTGCAGAGCACGGCCCCGCGTTAGCCCTCCGGAGGGAAGGGTCTGGCTCCCGGGGTCCCAGCTCTGCTCTCATTAAACATCCTCTCCTTCCTCCCACACACATTAACATTTCATGGGATCTATATCTCAGTTTACGAAACATAAATAATCAATTCAAACAGATTTTAAAACAGAAGAAACAGAGACTAAAACCTGTGCAGCACTGACTACACAGTTTCGTGGGCTCTGTGTATGGATTTGGTCTAAAACACCAGAAAGAGAGAGGTGGTTGAGAAATTCAAAACAGAAGAAATAAATCAGGATATTCTGAGCTTAAGACAGACCTACGGCCACTGGTGAGTCAGAGGGGTCAGCCAGTGTCCTCAGCCGAGAAATCACTTAGGCCCTGCTTCCCTGAACAACCGTGCAACCCAGGCTTCCCAGTCAGTAAGTGGTCTTGCTTTTTTCTGTGAAAACCCAAAGAAAGGGAATTGGTCTCACACACAGAGAGCACAAAGGGGCACTGTAGGGCTGGGGCGGCCTGACCACGACGCTGCCTGAGGCACATCAGGGCCCCTCCAGAAGCAGCCTCTGGTGAAGCATCTGGGAGGGCTGGGGACCTCATAGAATCATAGAATGGCCTGGGTTGGAAGGGACCTCAAGGATCATCTGGTTCCAACCCCCCTGCCATAGGCAGGAACACCACCCACTAGATCAGGTTGCTCAGGGCCTTATCTAACCTGGCCTTGAACACCTCCAGGGATGGGGCATCCACAGCCTCTCTGGGCAACTTGTTCCAGTGCCTCACCACCCTCTGAGTGAAAAACTTCCTTCTAACCTCTAATCTAAATCTCCCCTCTTTTAGTTTAAAACCATTGCCCCTTGTCCTATCATTATCTACCCGAGTAAAGAGTCCTTCTCCATCCTTTTTATAAGACCTCTTTAAGTACTGAAAGGCTGTGATGAGGTCACCCCGGAGCCTTCCCTTCTGTAGGCTGAACAGCCCCAGCTCTCTCAGCCTATCTTCATAGGAGAGGTGCTCGGGATTTCCCCGGCCCAAGTGCAGCACCCTGCATTTACACTTGTTGAACCTCATTAGGTTCACATGGGCCCACTTCTCCAGCCTGACCTCGCAGGAGACTGGTGGGAGATGAGGGGTGTTGGGAGGGACACCTGCCTGGCGTGCTGGTGAAGAGGGGCAAAATGGATAATGTTCAGAACATGGCAGCTCTCATTCTCTAGGCATTCATCGTCTGCCCCAGAATTGGGCAGACCTTTTGTCTAAATGTATGACTTTCTGTAGAGATTGTCTTGTGGCAGCAGAAGCAATTACTTGGCAATACTTTAGGTACAGCTGGTCATGCCCTGGAATCAGGACACAGACAAGATTACATTCAAGGTCCCTCCTACGCTATTCCCCATGATTCCATAAACATACTGCTATCACCCTGAGTCACACAAAAATCGCGGCCTATTTTCTACTTATGCATTTATATCTGATGAAAACACATTTTCTGCATTTCCCCCGTCTGCAATATTAGCCCACGGCTGGTCTAGTGAGAGCGATTATTTCTCAGTGGCAATAACAAACGTAGAGTGCAACATGCAACCTTACCCAAAATGATTGGCAGTGTCTGTCCAAGAATCCCAGAGGTGCAGATAGGACAGACCAAAAGTGGGAGAAATGACATACGTACCTGAGCAAACGAGCGGGGACCCAGTGCTGCCAGTGGTGAGCGCTCGGCAGCGAGCCTGTGCTGGGTCTGGCAGTGCTGCCACCTCCTCCGGCAGCAGTGGCCTTTGCTTACCTTTCACGAGCGATGCTCCGGGGAACACAGCAGGATGTTTCCGTTCAGGAGGACGGCTGAGCTCAGCAGCCCATGCTGGCAGAGCGCGCCGTGCTCCCCAGGGCAGGGGTCGCAGCAGGTGGCCGCTGGCGCGGTGAGGCAGGCGGGCAGCTGCCCGGGCAGCCCCTGCGCAGCCCCGGGAGGCGCTGGGAGCCCCGCGGCTGGCCCAGCCCGGGGCAGCCTCCGTGCCCAGCGTTACCCACAGCTGCTGCCCACCCGGGAACCTGGCAGTGGGAGCTGCAGGGCGAGGGCGAGCTGAAGCCCCGACACCAAATTAGAAGCAGTCTTCTTCGGGGCACTTCGGTGCCCTGCTGCCTCTCTGCAGTCATGCCGGAACTGTAGATATTCTGGCAGGCAAAATATACTTCAGGATTTTTCTATTTTTGTCTTTTATTGCTGTCTATTCTGAGGTCTCTTTCCTTGTTATATTGCTTATCCGTGTGAGAAAAATATCTGCAAGGAAGAATCTCGGAGAAATAGGAACAAGAGTTTTTTTTTGGTTTTTTTTTTTGGTGTCGTGGGGTTTTTTTTTTTTTTTTTTTTTTGGTACTGTAATTGCAGACTCTTCACTGCTGAGCACAGGCTCTGAGCCAGGTATTGTTCCTTTTTTCCAGCTGATAGAAATTTTTTGTAACACCATTTCAGTCCAAGGGGAAAAGCTAAATATAGGCAGGATCAGGAAAACTGCCGTGCAGCACGGCAGAGAAAGCGCTGACTCGGGCAGTTCCTGCGCCAGGAAGGCAGAGGTTTCCTGGGGCACAAGGCCTGGCTGGCCAGGGAGGAGCCCACTGAAGTGTCAGCAATTTTGACAAGGAGAGCGCAGCCCAAGGGTGCCATGGGCCGCCTGTCACCGCTTGGTGCAGGCAGCCAGCTCCCACAGGCACACGCGCTGCCCAGCAAGCCCTGCCTGGCAAAGCAGGTGCTCTTGTTGCAGCTGCCTTTTTAATTCAGAAGAGCGAAAGAACTGTGAAAGCACCTAAAATAAGGTTTTTCCCTTCAGGAGCATCTTTCATTGTCCTTTCCCAGTGGGATCTTGTGCATGGCTGCTGAGAATGGCAGGGACCAGGTGACAGAGAGCACCGAAGGGGTGAAGCATGCAGGCACCTCAGGGCTCCCCGCCAGCCCCTCACCCGGCTCTGGCTACCCAGGGCTTGGGCTGGAGTCCTCTGGAGGCCCTGTCCTGCCACCTGCCTCTGCGGCCAAATCCGACGGCCAGCGCCAGCAGCTCCCAGCCATCGCCCCGGCCTGGCCGAGCGCCAGCAGCTCCCAGCCATCGCCCCGGCCTGGCCCAGCACCAGCAGCTCCCAGCCATTGCCCCGGCCTGGCCCAGCACCAGCAGCTCCCAGCCATCACCCCGGCCTGGCCGAGCACCATCAGCTCCCAGCCATTGCCCCAGCCTGGCTGAGCACCAGCACAGCCGGGATGGTCCTTGCCCCTCAGCAGAGCAGGGCCCTGCGGCCACTGCTGGGAATGAAAGAGGCACCGTGGGCAGCAGGGGCCTTGTGGGATGGTGATTTCAGCCTGTCCCCTCCTGGGTGCCTCACCCGAGGCAGCCTTCCAGCGCTGCGGCAGCTTTCTTAGATTTGGCCTGGTATCAACAGAGATTACACAAATATAAAGCTCATGTATTGTCTGCAAGAAAAATATACAACAGTCACTTTGTTAACCTATTTTCAATAGTCTGCAAGCCAATACATTATTTTTGAAGGAAGAATTAAAAAACAAGGGTTGTTGGAATAATATAGACCTTACCAGTGCAGCCTAATAGATTTCCTTGACAGAACAACTAATTTTCTTAATTTTCTAAGCAGAAGTCCATGGACTTCAGTAAAGCATATTACTAGTTATGTTGGAGAAAACTGAGCCTAGGTGAGTTTGGGACAAGCCAAGGAGATAACAGCAGATTGCTTTGAGTAGAGAGTTATGGGCATAAGGTGTTTCTCCACAGCAGGTCTTTGAAAACATTGCAGTATTTTCATGAGTGATTATGGCATGAAAATACATTAATTGAGTTAAAGTTGCTGATGATGTAAGGCTGTGACGCTATTGTTGATAAAGAGTTAGAACATACTAGAACATTATTGAGGCACAACTGTGACTTTGAGAACAGCAATGACAGACACAGCCACCCCTACGAAACACAGAGGCCAGCACTTGCAGGCAGAGCTGTAACATCTGCCGTAACCTGCCGGTGCTCGGGAGGGACCAGAGACCTGGGGGTCATCGCTCCCCGGCAGGGCGCAAGCCTGCTGTCGGGCACAGCTGTGGAAAAGGCACCGAACCAGGGTGTTCCCCGGAAAGCAGCACACCCGCGAGGTGCTAGGCCGGGTGCTTCCCAGGGGCTGCCCATGAGCAGCGTGTGCAGCATCAGGCGCTGTGCTGGGGAACAGGAGCTCAGGCTGCAGCAGGAGGACGGGCGGGCAGGGCAGCCTGTGCCAGCACAGCCACCCGGCCCAGCTTGCTTGGCCCCTCAGAAGGGGTCTGCCAGGAACATTTCAGGATGTGAGTGGGGAGGAAAACCAGCCACTCAGAGATGTCCATGTAGCACATGGTGAAAAGCAAGCAAGCAAACAAGCACAATAAATAAACAGGAACCAGTTTAAACTGGAGATGAGGAAGGAAAAGTCTCAGTCATGTCCACAAGGAGGTTCTGAAGCTGTCTTCTAGTGCAAACAATGCGAGCAAAGACTGAACCTGCTGTTTTTAAAACTAGATTTTGAACATTTATAAATGTGGCTGGGGAGGTTATAAGATGAGTGATAATGCTGGCCTCCAGTCCTCCTCCATTCTGTTGTCTGTGTTTGTGTAAATCTATTGCAGACTGTCTCCACCAGCTTCTTCTCTTTATTTGAAATTCAAAGAGTATGTGCAATTTGTTTCCCCCTCAATATGGCCTTTACTGCATAATATATAGCAAAGCCAGTGATTACTGTTTGAACCCAGTGACTACCAGTCTAACATGGCTTACAAATTTAATTAAAATGGAGGCTTCATGTGGGAATTAATAGAGACTTGTCAGGAATATGCATAATGTCAGTTACTTTAAGCTAATGCTTTGCATGCGAGATGGGGTAGATGGTTCACTGTGCTGTTTACTGACAGTGCAAGGTAGTCAGAAGTGCTTCTGTTTTATGCATTAACAGAAGTAAGAAGTAAATCCTCAGAAGGGCAGTGATCTGGCCGTGTGATTCCCATCTACTGAAACTAATTATACGGTCTTCTCTTCCCATGTTTTGAAAGCACACACACACAGATTACCTTCTGTGCTAAACAAATACGTAAAATACCAATTCTTCTTTCCACTCCCAGGATGTTCTTGACAACGTGCCAATGCCTTCCCCAGCCAGGTGACTGGCCTTTCCTGCCCCACCAAACCATCTAGCCTTTCTTTTCTTCCAGGCAAAACATGCCTTCCATCCTAATTCCAGCTAAATGTAAATGCAAGCCCTGTGTGCTGCTCATGACTGCTCTGCAATTCACAACTGCAGGTCCTGAAGGACATGTGAGAACTTGGCAGAACCTAGAGATGACTTGTGACAATGAGGTACATCCCAAAAAACAATAGCAAAAATGAAAACAAAAGGCAACAGCAAAACATATTTCCTATGAGAAGAGACTGAGAAGCCATGTGGTTTTAAATGAGGAGACAAAGAGAGGGAAATGATAAAAGCTGATTAAAACATGTAGGGTTTGAAGAGATGTGTCAGAGACCAAAACACCATCCATGTAATTCAACTCACATTTTGCACAATCTGCAGTTTGTTGAAGGAACTTGCTGCTACATTAAATTGTGCAAGCCAAGAAACCAATATGATATTAGGGCAGACCAGAGTTTCTATAGTTACTGATAGAGATTTCCAAAGAACACCATTCTCACCTATCAGGAATTAAGACAGCCCCTAGCAAAAAACATCTTGTGTGAAACCAAAAGCATTGTGAAAAGTCCACAGCTGACCTTACTTACGAGCACATTGCACTTTTCTCTGAAGCAGCTCTTAGAATCATAGAATCATTGAATAATCTGAGTTGGAAGGGACCCACCAGGATCATCGAGTCCAACTCCTGGGACCACCCAAAAATCAGACCCTATGTCTGAGAGCGTTGTCCAAATGTTTCTTGAACTCCGGCAGGCTTGGTGCCATGACTGCGTCCCTGGGGAGCCTGTTCCTCTTCCTTGCTTTTTGTCCTGCCTTCACCTCCAAGCACACATTCCCTCTTCTCTGTCTATAATCTCTTCTCTGTCTATAACCTCTTCTCAGTTCATTTTCCCTGTCTGCAGAGTAGGCAGTGGAGCTTGTGGGGGAAAAAAGAGACACAAGAGGACAGGAAAGTGGTGGGATCAGTATGTCTCTGTCATCTCACTCCAGTTGCTCTGTGTATGTAATGAAGCTTCAGGTAACTCAGTCTGTCCAGTTGTTCTTAATGTCACTGGAGATTAGTAAAAAGCAGGCCACTCTGCAGGCTGCGAGGACTCTGGTGGGTAGGACGTTTGCAGCATTTGATTGTTGTTGACAGCAAGGGGCTGGCAGATAAATCAATAGCAGTGATATGGCACGGGCATGGCAATTTCTGGCTATGGCTGCACAGTGCATCGGGCAGAGATAAAAGGTGTCTCAGGTCACCAGCATGGAGAATTCAGAGGGAAAAATCATGGCAATAGGAGCGCCAAAGAGGGACAAGAGACTTCTGTCCTCTCACCTCCCCAGAGGTGCGTTAGAACCCAGTGAATGGTGAAGGTGCACTGGGGCAGCAGACCTGACACTGACCTCAGGCCAAGCTGTGGCTGGCATGGGTCAGACCCTCCCTTACCATCTGAGTACCTGTGGTGAAGTCAGCATCCAGAGAGGGCTTGGGCTGAACGTCCTCTCAGAAGTGAAAGACCACTGTGGTGGTCAGGACTCGGAGCTGGTGGGGAAGGCGGGTGTCCAGGAAGGCTGGTGCTGGGAGAGCAGTGGTGCTTTGCTGCCTCCAAAACGAGTGCACCTGCAGAGTGCTCGCTGGCAGTGCGGTACCATCGGGATATATACTCCTGAAGCTGCACTGGAAGGCAATGAAAGTTCATGCCTACCTGTCCAAGTATGTGATTCTAATGTAGTTTTAACTTATGTGCAAGGGTTCCCCAATCAAGCTATATACGAATAGGATACCTGCTCTTAACCATCCCTTTGTGAATTTGAACTTCACCTTCACACACATCACAAATATAAGATTTACATCATGTTGCATTGTATTTTGTACAAATGTTGCATTTAATTTTACTTGTATAATAAACACACCTGCAAATGCCAATTACCTCTGGCTCCTCTTCCTCCATGGTCCTAAATGAGACAAAGTGCAAATTAAAAATGAGGCAGATGAACATCTCATACAGCATTACAGTGGGACTGAACAGATTTTTCAACTGTCAGGGAGTCCTGGAGACTTGTAAGCCTAGCACAGCCTGTGCCCCCTTTATTGTTTTATTTTTCTACTGTTATTTGAGAAAAAATAAACATATACTCAGTTTAACACTAAACAACTGTTTTTTTCCATTAGTATTTAGAGGACTAAAACACTTGACATGTTGAGGAGGAACAGTCTAGGGACTTCCATTAATTCATTTGACAAGAAGATATTTGATGAATGTTACAACTGTACTTCTGCACGGTATTTTTTAAGAAGGCATGTAAGAAAAAATCAATGGATTTCCCCATTTTTCTACTCTGCGCAGCATAGTGCCTCTGCTACAGGAGGTTCTCGAGTTGCCTTGGGAAGCACACTGACAACACCCCATCCATCTCTTTTCTGCCCGGCTCTGTGCAGCCTCTGTCCGTATAGAGCCTGACAGCTGCTATTTCAGCCCAGCATTGATTTTTCTCTTCAGACTCGAGTAACTGTGACCGAACATACAGCATACTTTATTTTAGCTGATCCTACCTCATTAGCTTTTGCTAACACACACCTATGGCACAGGAACCACTTGGGTCAAAGCTCTGTTTCCTCTGTTTATTTAGGCAGAATAGTGCTTAAGGACTTAAATTGATCTCAAAAGAGCCTACCCAGCACCTGATGGAGTAGGGTATCTCAGAATGAGCAAAACTGTCAGTGTTGCCTAACATCATCATAACTCAAAATCTTCTCCCAACTGAAAGGTGCGGAATGCTAACATAAGAGCAGGCCTGGATATTTTTAATTGATGGAACTGTTGAATTTGCAGCTTTCACTGCAAACACTCAGATAGCTATGTCATGGAGTTGACTTCTGGCTCTAGCCTGGTCCTTACCGGGCTCTGTGCTTGAGCCCTCATGGGAACCTGCTTTTCTTAAGCTTTTCTCAGCTGAATCCACACACAGACTCTATATTTAAATTTCAAGTCCAGCCAGCCCTCCACTGCCCTTTCTTCTTCAGAGACTGGAGGCCTCATTCTTGGTCATTGCCTCATCCTTGCTCAGAGTCGCAGTAGCAAGGTGTTCTCATTTACAACTGTAGTTGTAAGCAGTAGGTGCTGGCAGAAGCTGGCAGATATGTCACTGCTTCTGAAATGATTATTCTTGACCTTAGGTAGCCCAGCTGAAAACACACAGCTTGGTAAGGTCAGTAAGGAAGCCTGTATGCTATTTCACGCTTCAATTTCCTGTTCAACAGCAAAACTGCTTTAGAGTTTTCTTTAGAATTGGGTCCACTAGGATTCTCCATCTTGCATATTTTTTTTCTTAAAATCACACATTTTCTCTCTTTTTCTTTGAAGTTCTAAATCACTGTTCCCTAAAATAATCAGGAAGAGAGTCCGGCAGAAGTTTCAGGCTCCTTCGATAGGCAAACCCTCATACCTCCCATAAGTGAATGGCTCTGCAGCATTTTGTTATCAGATCCTTAGAACTTCAATCAAGTTGAAGGTAAAATGACAGCTGGAAAGGCTGACAACCCAAGAAATCACATAAAGGCACTCAGAGCTCAGTACAGATAACAGGCAATATAAAAATATAGATGACAGTGTTCATAGTTCCATTTCTTTATTATTTAGAGCCTAGACAAGGCCATCTCCATTAATGCTGGGTGTTGGGATGGGTAATGGGGTATATACATCACTGTTGTTTAGAAGAATTGTATGAACACCCAACAGATATGTTGCCATGTCCCTTCAATAGAAGAAACTGCAGAGCAATCTCCGCCTCTGTGCTCTTCAACACTGAGTTCAATATGCTAGCAAAGAGCACTGATGGGAATGTCCGTGAGATGGGTAGCAGTATTTAATCTCAAACACCATTTACAAAGTACTGCAGTCAGCAGGCTAAGCAAAGTTAATGAGACAGAAGTCTGTGTGGGGCTAAGCGTAGAGAGCAGGGCACAGAGTCAAGCACAAGTGCAATGAGCATTTTGTGGTTTGGTACAGCCATCACTGTCATGGGCCTCCTTCTTCCTGGCGGCATCATGTGACTCTCAGTCACTTAGCACAACAAAAGAAGGAAAAAAAATATGTGTAAAAGTATATGTGGTCTGAGAAGTGGTACTTCTTCAGGCTCTCCCCATTTGTATTATTCCGGCATCCTCCTTTTTGTTTTGTCTCAAAATAATAAGCAAAACGGATTAATAATATGGTTGTGCAGAATTACTTTCTCTGTATTTGCAGCATGCTTCTCTCCCATGCTAAAGATAGAAGTTGGGACACTCCCAGACATAATGAAGGTTTAAAATTGGAGTGCATGGTTGCCTTTGGCCAAAAAGAAAGAGAAATAATACCCTGGTCACACTAGCAGCCCCACTGCTGCATGACTTGCTGGGAACTCCAAGCAGGCTGTAGTTTTACTCGTCTTGGCAGATTATTGCTCTTTTCAGCAGACTTCCAGATAATAAATTAGAAGGCCTTGAAAAAAAAAGAAAAAGAAAAAAGAAAAGAAAAAAAAAAGAAAATAAAAGAGTTCTGATCTATTCATTTCTGTTCCATAAACAGGCTCTATACATCACTAACAAATAATAAAAATCTGCAGGCTGAGTAACAAACGTCTCAAGTGTAAGCATTATATTAACAGTTTTTTTTTTTTCTTGTGGATTAAAATTCAGCTCCTATGGTTTTAGAATTAAAAAGTAATATTTCCCAAGTGAGTCAAAAGGGCCTTGCTGAATGAAATGCCTGTGATATGGATTTTCCATGTCCAGCAAAGTGGCAGAATTCCAGGCATTTCTACAGATACTGTGTTGGTAACTCTGACACTTGTTTCCATGTCTCATGTTCCCTGTGTCTGAACTGCAACCGGCATTTGCCAGTAGGAGACATGGGGCTCAGTGGCAGAGCTGAATGCCCAACCTGCCGTGGGGTCTGTCAGTGGAAGATTCTCCACTACTGAGAACCTCGACTACTGAGGTTCCATCAAAGAACAAATGCTCCAAAGGGGCTTTGCAAAACAGGATGCAGGGGACACATTCAACAACTTGCCTTGTGTCATGAAGTGAGCAAACAGCCAGGGAAATTCTTCAACTGCCCAAAGATGCTCCTTGCTCAGAAGAATGGATAAAGTGTTCAGCAGGAACATACATGAATGCAGAACAGAAACGCAAGCTGCAGCTGCACTGCTGGGTGAGATTATGAAAGGACAGTACTACCAGAAGCATCACTGTTAGGTTGCCTGCAGTTCACCTGAAAGCTAAGCTTGTGGACCATTGGATAATATACTAGTGGAGGGCTGAATTTTACAGGTAACCACAGAAGACCTCATAGATTCGGATGGCCATGTGCATACAAGTGGGACAAGTCAGGAGATCATTAATGGTAAATAAAGATGATTACCTGTTCAAAGAGCAGAGCTGTTACACATTCACCTGTGGTTTGTTGAAAGAAAGAAAGTATAGCAAAAAAAGTAAGACTGTATATATCTTTTGGCTGTCAATGCATTAAGTCAGATGTCTGAGTAGGAAGCAAGATTGGAAACTTTTGTTGAAGAACCATTTGAAAGCTGTCTTAACTAAAATCTTGATGTATGAGGCATGTTGTAGAATATAAAAGCCTCTAGTAATGAATTATGGGGTTAGGGATTGAAGAGGATAACGTGGACAGAAGAGGTAGGAGGGAATGGTACTTTATATTAAAGACACCTTCACTGTTTCCAGTAGAATTGCTAATTATGAGACCCAAGAGATGAAGTCAGTGGATATCATCAAACAGTCTAATGAGAGACCCTAACTCATAGGTACTGTTATGACAGATGAAGATTCATTGCTCATCAGAAATTTGCAGTTACCTTAAAATCACTTATAACCTGATTATGTGTTATATTCCTGAATGCAGGATGGGGCAATATATCCTCATTATAGGGCATTCTGTCACCTTGCTTAATTCTAATACAGCCACACAGAAACTCATAGGGTCAGGAATCGGGAATGCTAACAGTGTGTGCAGAAAGGAGGTTTGGGTCCTGAACACAGCAGCAATGAAGCTGCGAAATGCTGACACAAAAAGGGCAATTGTATTGCTGTGTGTATAGGAGGGAGGTAGTGAGAAGGAACAAGGTTGTGTCTCTGCTTTTGAAGGCTGTTGAAAGTCTGATGAAAGGATAACAAATACTGACAACAATCCCAGTTGATGAACAACTCTAAAGTGAAAGATTTAAACAGTTTCTTCTATTTTTTTTTTTTTTCAAACACAGAAAGGACAATGATAATAAATCATCACTTTCATTTGTAAAAACACCCCCTGCTGAAATGGTTTGATATTTACAGGAAAAGACCCTGTAAGAACTAGTGGCAGGGCATCAATATTCACCTAATGCAGATGACTTGTGACTGGGACCAGTGGGCTCAAGAACTGTTTATTTGGGAAGAAAATGCAAAGAGAAATATGGAGGAAATGCAGGCTTATCCCAAGGCGTACTGAAAACCTTTCATCACTCTCAGCCGAGTCTGTTTTGCTTGCATTTAATTACACCTGCAGCATTACGGCCATGGCAAAGGAAATTGCTCATGAGTTCTCACTTGCAGCACTCAAGCATGTTGTGCAAGCTGCTCTCCCTTGTAAGAATAGGCGAAGCCCTATTACTTGAGAATTTTCACTTTATGCGTTTATATCCTTAACTCATTAAAATGTAATCATATTTCAAAAATGATTTCTCATTGTGAAATCAAATGAACATGATTGTAATAGTATATATATATTTTTTTCTCATGGATTATGCACAGCAGCTAATTAGCCTGCTAATGGGCTCTCTAGGTTCAGAATCAGTGCCGCAATATGTTACACTCTGTGAGCACCTACAAATACCTTTCTAATTTCGCAGAGGCAGCCCAGGCCCTGCTCGGTGGCCGAGAGCCTCTCAGCACGGCGGCTGTGGCAGGGTAGGGTGGCGAGCGTCCCACAGAGCCGCGCCCAGAGGCACCCCGTGGCGGCGAGCCTATCTGCAGCACCAGCCCTGCCACCGCTGCCTGACAGCTGGCTTTAAATAAAGTTAATTGGTGTGTGCCCCTCCTTGCTGTATTATTTTGGCATAATTAGACAATGTAAGCTGTTGCTTTCTCAAAACATACATGTGCATAGCAACAACCAAAAAAGGTTATATCTTCTTCCTCACAAGCAAATAACTCATTAATGCAAATCTGTTTGGCATCTGTGGTTTAGCTTGCCATAGGCAAAAGGAAGGAGTCAGGTTCAATCCAAGTTTAATTGCTACAAATGCTATTCTGGGGCCTCGTGAAAACAAGGTGATTCATACATACTATTAAGCTTTCCAAGTGATCACGAGCCTAAATATATGAAATGGATACAAAAAGGAGGAAGAGAAACTTTAAAAACAAATCCAGCCCTAGTTAAACCAGAAGGAATCCAAGGCTTTCTGTTGGTTTTGTAAGGTGAGGAAGGCCAGGCCTTCGCCCCGCCGGGAGCTGGGAGCTGGGAGCTGGGAGCTGGAGCTGAGCTGGGTGGGCAGGAAGGCGCTGGCTGCGGGGAGCATGTCTTCGCTTTAACAGCCAGAGGGGAGGAAGGAGGGATGGAGAGGAAAATGGAAGAAAATGAAAGAAAAGATAAAAAAAGAATGCCAGAGAGACAGAAAGGCAAGGAGAGCAAGGAAGACAAAGAAAAATGAGAAACAAAGAAAAAAGAAAGAGCAAGCAAGAAACACTTCCAGCAATGCAGATGGAACTGGACGTAAAACAGAAAGAAACACCAGCTATATAGTGATATAAATTTTTAAGCAAAGCTCACCACTGACTTCAGATAAAAAAAAATAGTTCAAGCCAAATAATTGAAAATCAATGGGGGTAAAACAAGAACCCAGGAGCTGGTCTGCAGAAAGTGGTCCTTGAAATAAAAGAAGCAATAAAGAGCTGAAGTCACCTTTACTTAGAAAAGGGTGTGAAAATTTGAAAGAAATGATAGTCAGTTTTTTCTTGACATATGTTGTGAAAAAGAGAGTTGTCCCCCCCCATATATCAGTAGAAAGAGAGAAGTTTTTCCTTCTTTGGAGAGGAAAACCTCTATTTCACATTATTTTTGTAGCATGTATGTATTGGTTCAAGTGAACAATAAAAAGAAAGGTTAGAACTTGATAGAACAAACAAGAACTGTGAAGCATATAGCTCTGACTAGCTATAGGGTTTGTTAGAAATATAAACACTAAAAATGAGAACTTTACTACCCAGCTAATCCTTGCATTTTCTGTTCACTTCCATTTCAAAGCATAATAAAACCTGTAGAATTAAATTGGGGCAAATACCACAAAAATAAAAATAACTTCTTGCTCAAAAATATTATACAATATTTTAAAATGAAATAAAAAAAAAAATTTGAAAAGAAAAAGATTGAAAAACTCCTTTCCAAAATCTCAGAAGGCCTCTGCAGCCTCAGAACTGTGTTTGCCATTGTGCTTTTATTTTTTATAAACCAATAACCAAATGGTTTTATAAACCATAAACCAAAATCTGGTGAAACGAATGCTATTACACTAAGGCTTTTTATTTCATTTTATTTCCATCTTATTTTTCAAAGGATGCATGTGGATGCTGGGAAAAATGGCTTTTTTTTTTTTTTTTTTTCCGAACCAGAAGGCTGAGAAAGAATCTTTGCAGTCTTTACAGTAAGAAAAGTTCATTATTCTCTCTATAAACATGCTTGGTCACTGGGGATTGCTTCCACACCAAAAGTTAAGCTTTGGCTTCAGTTCTTCAGTACTGTATCTTAAACTGTGAGACAGCAAAGACACAAACAGTCTCAGTTGCTTCTTTCTTTTTCCTGCTGTTACAAAGACTTTCTCCAGAAGCAGACGGGAGCACCGGAATACCACTAAAAGCAGAGCTCAGGGAGGAGATGAAAAAGCACCCCAAGGAGCTGTGGGCAAGATGCTCGCTGTTCCTAGCCTTGCATTCTCCATCCTGAAGACCAAGAACCCGCTGCCCCCTGCCCGCCGCCCACGCCCACCCTCCGGCCTCGCCAGGAGCTCCGGTGCCCAGCAGCTGCAGCCCGGCCGCGGTGCCTGCCCCGGCTGGCGGGGGCTAGGGCAGCACCCCCGGCACTGCAGGGAGGCGGGAGCGTGCTGCGGGTGAGAGCGCAGGAGGAACAGCAAAAGTAACAGAGATCGAGGAGAACCAGCATACGTAAAAGAGGAAATAAGATGGTTTGACAGCTGTAGTTAGAGAATGTGAAGACATGTTGTGGAAAATAGAGAACACATTACCACAATTTCAGGGAGAAGTTCTTCCTGCTTGTTTCTTGTTTTATTTTTATTTTTATCTTTTTTGGAAACTCATTACATTCTATGTACAAAGCAAGCAAATGTGGCAATGTTCAGAAGATAACAAAGTACACCACAGAGTCTTCGTACTGTAATCATGCAGTATAAATTAGTATAAAGCTAAAGAAAGTGAACACGTTTGCACTGGGTGAGAGTTCAAACACTTTCTGAATGTAGAGTTCCTGTATGGCTTGAAAACATGTAGCAAAATACAGCTCTGCTCCCAGCCCACATTTTGGTTAAACGCACGAACCAAAGCTGTAAGAAAGAGCTGGCCGCGACGAGCGATGCACAGACCGGAAAGCGTGCCCGCTGTTGGCGGCTGCCTCTGGCCCGCGGATGCTGCCTGTGGGTCGGTGACACTGCGGGCAGCGCAAAGCGCCTGCACTCCGCTCCCGGTGCGTCCTGGCACGGGGCGCTGGGGCCAGGCGCCTGGAGCCGTCTGAAGCCACCGGCTGCTGCAGAGCAAGCCAGCAAACAGCGCAGCAGCCCTCCCACGCCTGCAGGGAACGGCTTCCTTCTCAGATGGGAAGACAAATACATTGGGCTGTAAAAGAACCCGTTTGCTCAGGTTCCCAGGATTTGAAAGCTCTCCACCTCAGAAGAGGTTTTCAGGTTTCTTCAGGTCTCTGCCTAGAGCGCGGCAGCAGGGGCTGCCTCCCTGCCCTGCAGCTGCTCTCGAGGAGCAGGCATCCACGTCCGCGCCTTTGCCTTCCCACCTGCTGCAGTCTGGTCCCACGGACGGAGTGCGTGTCCGTGAGTGGAGCTTCCTGGCAGAGTCAACTTTGATTACTTTTACTTCCAAGAAGTTAGAAATACATGATAAGAAAACTCTAAAATTTAGTTCTCCAGTTTAAAGTAAGGTTTTACTGTGAAATGTAAATCTCTTATACTATAAATTAAAACTGAAATAGAAGATGTTTGGATTTTGATCAGTCTTAATAAAATCTTCCGCATCCCCAGAGTTACATTTTCCTGAGATGCTAATTTTCAAAATTTCTAAAAATATTTCAAGCAGGTTGAGGCTGGGATGTTTCTGAGACGTCACAATTTTTTACATGACAGAGAAGGCAGACCCACGGAGATGTCTGCAATTCTTTGGGTGCATGTCAGCAGTGGACTGCAAAGCACGAGAAGCAAAGCCATTACTGTAGCTTGTCTGTTGTTTTCATTTTGACAACATGCCGAACACATTTGCAAGTTCATGTACGACTTGAACATACATTTGGGTTACCACGTACCTAACGCGAAGCGTGCGCATGTGCCAGCTCAACACTTCAGCGCCTCCTGCTCTGTGTAGTTTACTCTGCTACATTTCTAATCCCTTCTTTTAAATTACAAAAATATTATTTCAGTCTTTTTCATGGTGACCTTGAAGCTACATTGAAGTCATGATGATCTACATCACGAATCTCTAATTTAAGTCCTTGTAAGTTTTCTGGAAGAAACCCCTTAGTTGTCCGCTCTGGGGGCCCTGTCGGAGCCCCGGTCCGCATTACAGGTGGGTGCTTAGTTCAGCTGGCACCTGGTACCTGCCGTGTGCACAGACGTGTAGAAATGATTGATTTTCATTGTCACAAAGGAAAATCAATTCTGAATGGCACTCTAACACATTTGACACTTACAATTTATGCCAAGAGAGAAAAGAGAGATCACAGCATAAGAGCCATGGCAAAGGCAGTCTAAGCCAATCGCTGGTGTGTAGTGCTGCTCTGTACTAGAGAGGGGAACTACCGCACAAAGGTGTAAACTGAAGGCCTTTGACACAGTGTTTTGACAAAAATCAGGCTACAGAATTTACCATATTTATATCCTTAATATTACAGAATTTTATTTTAAAAGCACATAAATCTAATGTTGCAAAAAGTTATTTGTTCAGTAGCACTAAGAGTTGCAACCACATCCCAAATGCCCTTCCTTATGAAGTGGTTTCTTACACGTCTTTCTCCTTGGACAGAGATCTCTGCAGGACAGACACTGATGAACCTCTTTAGATGAGACTTTTTTTTTTTTTTTTTGCCTGTTCTGATTTTCTGCTTTCTTTAGCACTGGTCTGGAGGGGACCTGTGGGGCCAGACCTCCTTCTCCCAGTGGAACACACCCATCCCTGCAGTCAGTGTTTTGTCCGCCTGCTCCAGTGACGTACAGCCTGCCAGCATCGTTAGCTAACTTTATTCCACTTGCAACAGCTACATCAGGACATGCGAGGCCACTCCCAAGAAAACTTGTCTGATTTCCAAAACTATCCTAGCATGTCTAAAAGGCATTACCTGTGCCTAGACCTCTGCAAATATTCTTATTTCAACATGCCTACAAACTACCACCGTGAAATATGATGCTGAGACAATATTATAGAAAGACCACTCCAAAAGACAGTGAAATGCTGTTGATGCAAGGAAGGCCTGACCAATTAGGGACATAATTTCTTACTCAACCACGTGGCAGGCAGCTATCTACATGTAAAAGATTAACGAATACACCCGTAGTCATTGCCCGCTCTCTGCAGCATGGGCAGCTCAGTGCTTTTCTTTGAAGAGCCCAGGTTAACGGCAGGGCTCCTCGCTGCGGAGCTGTTCTGCTGCTCTGGGGCCAGCTGCGGCTGACTGACATTTCCTCCAGGCGAGGCACCTTCACTCACATCCTCTGTATCCTCTGCTCAGTATTCAGTTGCTGTGAAAAAATACCGAAAAAGAATCAATATGACTTTGAACACTGTTGATGAAAAAATACATCAGTGAGGAACAATTTGCAATGAAGCCCCAGTAACAGGACTGCTCAAACTGGCCCAAAGCCCCACACTGAACGCATGTGAGCAGGTGCAGGTCAGTGCAAGCTTCATCGCCCTTTTCGAACTGCCCCCAAACGAGCAGCCTCAGTCTGAATCGGTATAAATGCATTGGTGTGAGTTTGTGCCTGAGATGATGCAAGCTGCAAAGTCCTCTGCCACCTACGCTCTGGAGCAGCACGTACCACCCTGGTGAATAATGCACTGAGCCAGAAGCATCTGCAAATTCCATGTGATAAAATCCTTTTGCTCCTAGTCATTTTCCTTTAAAATACCAAAAAGCACACAGGCTGCAGATTGTGCCTCAGCCTGCACAGATATTGGACTAGCTGTCTCTCATTTTGGGACTGATGCATACTGTGGCAGTCCAATAGTGCTAATCTAAAACTAGGAGTAATAAAAATGCTATTTTCCCATAGAACGAGAAAGGGGATTGATCTTCTGTTATGAAAATACTGATTTATATTATTCCTTTTCCAGTCATCTGGAATGTGACCAAAACTCAAACTGTGAGATGATTTTGGGAAGCCAGCAATCAAATCCAGTTCTTCCAACCTTGAATAATCCCTTCCCTTCTCATCAAACAGACATTACAACTGCTGA
>VXAA01000280.1:624244-690884 GCA_013399115.1 Anseranas semipalmata | reverse complement strand
GGCGCCCGCCCACTGGGTGGGGGGCAGCCGCAGGGCACACCGCGGCGGCCTGGGCAGCTGCCCCTGCGCGTGTGCTCCCTGGAAGGCAGGCTGATGGCACGCGGCACGGTCTAGCTCCAGCAACCCAATTAGCAGTGGAAACAGGGCTTTCAACAAATGGCATTATGATGGATTAGGGAGGGATTACTGCTTTGTATCTAACAGCTCTCAAGAAAATAACTTCACAAAAAAATAGAAAAGCTAAGAAATTAACTTGTTTTCCAGTGGAAATAGATTTGTTTGCCTTCACTGCCATCTGCCAACTCTTGCCTATTTTATGAACAAGACAACCAACACGACAAGAACGCGGACCACACGCCTCAGGGAAAGCCCGGCGAAACTNCCTGCCCGCAGCGCGGTGCGCGCCCTCGCCCTGCTCGGGAGTGCCGGCAGCCACCGTGCGAGGGGCCCCGGCAGCAGCCCTGGCTCCGCGCGTTATCCCTCAGCCGATCCTTTCGGCCCCGGGCAGCGCTGCGCGCTGAGACAGCCCCGGCTCGTGTCCTGCCCCCGCACCCCGCACCCCGCACCCGCACCCCGCCTCCGAGCCTCCCAGACATCGCTGCCCGGCACAAGCGCCCTTCCCTGTCTGCCCAGCGCCAGCCTGGGGCGCGGGCTGGGTGCGTACGGGCTGCATACGGCTCTGGGAAGACAGTGCAGTAAGTTTTGGTTTTCCCATCTCTCCTTTCTTCTCCTCATCTGGTGGCTGTTATTCAATCAAACTCATGCTAAAACTTTCTGCTCAAGTGTGCTCTGTGCCCTAGCATCCCCGGGAAGAAGCATCACGTTATTAAACTCATACTTAGGATTCAGGATCCCTCTTCCAAAGAATCTGTAGAGTTTTTTAACACGGGTAACCAAACCTTTTCTTTTCTCAGTGGGCCACAAAACATACCGCTTAAGGTTATTAATTTTCTCACAATATGACTCTCAAATGCTGGATGAAAAAGAATTTATATTCCAGGCAGTGTGTTAATTTTAATTTTGTTTACCTTCCCAGTCTTTCTAAATCAGACTTGATTGCATTTAATAAGGGCTTTAAATGTGTCTTAATAATGTTTGGAATTAATACTGGTTTGTGAGTATCTGCGGATGGTGGGTCCCCAGGAGACCCTCTGAAATCTTGTTGTGATAAATAATCTAAAGCAGCCACCTGTGATAAGAAATATTTTGCATTTTTTTCCATTGATTTTCTATGCTGATAGTTTTTTTGCTGTGCCCACGTAGCAGAGCAGCTCTGGCAGTGGCAGGTAGGAACAGCAGTCAGTATATTAAACTTCCCAATAAGTTTTTATTTCCTTCTGCCTGCTGTTCACATGTGTCTTTCTTAATAAGGCTTTCTGTCTGTGAAAGCACGCAGCACTGTAAGGTACCCACAAGCACGCATCCCCTAGAGCAGGACCCCCCAAATGCCCCCGCTGCTTTCCCCGCTCCTCCGTCAGGATGCAGTCCCGTTGCTGATGGGGAGGCGTGGGGTGGGTTTGGGGGCGCCTCGCAGCCGGCTGGGCTGAAACCCAGGGCAGGAGGGTGGTGTGGGCAGGGACGGGGTTGTGCCAGTGCTCTGGCATGCCACTGCTCTGGTTAATTAGGAGACCGTACAGGTGTGCGGGCTAACGTAAGATCATTCTGTCCAAAAAGCACACAACAAAAATGAAATATAAGCATCACGAGGCATCAGGCCAAAAGGGAGCCTGGGGATGGACGGCCACCATCCCCAGAGAACCGTGCTGCCACCACGGTGGCTGAAACGGCCCCGTGGTCACAGAGTTTGAGTACGGGTGTAACGGAGCGGGGGCTGACAAGGAAGAAGTCGCCAGCAGCAGGGTGCCTGGGGGGAGTTCGGGTGAAGAAAAGGAGCGGCAGGGCTGGCAAAAAGGTGAGTTCAAGAAAGGAGAAGATAGGCAGCAGTGATGAAATTGTGTGGAGAACAAAGAACACGAGATCTTCTGATGGCAGGCGTGGGGGTGCCTGCAGGTGGTGAGATGACCCGCGGGACACGGGAGGGAGCCGGGACAACCCCACGGAGTGCCCACCAGCTCTGTGCCCACAGGCCCCGCTGTGCCAGCATGGAGTGAGAAGGGCAGAGCTGTCGGCAGGGGCAGGCTTGTACTTGCTCCTAATTCCGTGAGGAAAGGAGAAGGAAGTGGAACTGCAAGCGGATGGTGCGCCCGCGCCACTCGGCAGCGACACTGCCCTGTAGCAACCGCGGCGCTGGGGGTAAGCAATCGAGCTGCAACAGCATCACTCGCAATGAGACAGTAGTGTAGTAACATTACTAAGTGAGCTGTGTTTATTAACCCATTAAGGTATTGCTAGTTTTTTAAGTGTGCTGCTCAACCTATAGGCTGTATAAGCGTCTCACTGCCACCTCTCCAGCCTCCAGTCTGGAGGGACAGAGTCAGACCTAGGGAGCACCAGCCACAGGTCGCCCCGTGTTGACCACTCAGATGCCCTTGGAAGTCAGTGGGCAAAGAGAGCAGTGCGCGGTTCAGGTACAGCTGGAAGTGCGTAAGTTAGGCCAGATGAACGGAGCTCCCAGGTGCCTGCTCCTCCCTGGCGGCTGGAGCAGGATGGCGGCGTGGGTATCTCAGGCGACAGCGGGTGGGCCGGTGGAGCCCCTTTAGCTGCAAGGCTTGCGTGGCCAGTGAGCCTGCATCCAGTGCTCTTCTGGGGCAGCTAGGAAAGAGAAGGAAGTCCAAGAAATTGATGGAAAAAATCTTCTTACAATTTGTAGTAAATAAATTTATCTTTCAACTTAAATACTCAAACCACATAGAGTTATCTGGGCTATGCTGCTTCTGATGTGCCTCAGAAAAGCTACTGTGTGAGAACTTGTCTTCCAAAGGCTGTGCTATCCAGTGATCCATAACCGCTATGGAGGCTTATACAAGTAGTACAACCACTTTTTACAAGGAAGGTTGCAAGAAGCGTGTGGCCATATCTTCATGCTGCCTAAATTAGTTACAGATGCACTGTTAGGTAGTAGCACCTAAAACATTGAATCCATTAAGGTACAGAATAGACAAGCAAATATCATTTCTGTCTGTATTTGAAATATAATTTTCTGTGCACTAAATGGGAACCCTGTTTGCTTACATATTATAATAACACATGGTGATGTAAATGAGCCATATTATATGGAATTTGGGTTAAATTCCAGAAGAACAAACTACGTCCATAAAAGAACAGGAAGTTTTCAAGAAGAAATGGGGACCCTGAGAGCAGTAAATAAAGGGGCTGTCTTCTGCTGAGCACAGCGGAGGACGAGCAGCACCTGGATGCCAGCTCCCTGCTCACACGCAGTTCGGATTCATGTGAGGGCTCCCCGTGAGGAACTGGCCAAGTCATGCAGGGTTTTTGAGAGAGTTCCAGAAACTCAGTGCTTTTGCACAAAAGTCTGTATTTCCCTGTTTTTTTTCTGTATTTTATATATATTTATCTCTGCTCCCCTTCTGTCCTAAAGACAGGGTGAAATTACAAACACATCTGGCACCCAGTAGCTTCTGTTCTGACATCCTTGGACCACTTGCAAATAAAAATCTGTGCACGTGGCAGGCATCCACTGGGGCGATGCCTGCAGCAGTCTGTGCCTCAGTATGAGATCCAACGACTGCTTTGTGAAGCTCAGGCATCAGCTCTTGGGTAGCCCAGAGCTTTGGCTGCAGAGCCCGTGCCGGCACGTCCCCGCACGGGGCAGCAGCACGGCGTGGGGCCGCCTGCCCGGGGCAGGAGCGTGGCCGCACGCAGCTGCGTGGCCGCGCCAGTGGTGCTGGGCGGCGCAGGGCAGCCAGCGCTGCACTGCCCGCGCACACGGGCGGGTTGCTCCGTTTGGAGCCACAGGTGGATCACAACCTTCTGCCGGGTATGAAAACTTCAAAGTCTGAATGTCTGCCAAGGAAAACAAAATAGAGAAAGCTGTTGATTTCCTTCATTTCAGACTTGTTCAAAAGCTTTCATAGAGTTAAAATCTATACCTGGCTGCAGGCCCGCGCGGTGCTGCTGGGTGCGCTGCCCCCGGGAGAGCCAGCGTGGTCTCAGCTGTGCTGAAACCAGAGCTGTCCCCTTTGATGTCACAGGGGAAGTCGGGAATAAATTGGCGCTATTGACAACTGTTAGTCATCTACTTCTTTGACCCTTTAAGAAATAAAGGAAAAGGAGATTTATGTCTTTGATGTTAGCTGCGTGGGGAAACCACTTCAGAGGAAGATGAAACGACGTTAGTAAATCGGGAGGCCCTTGTGACAAGCACAGACACACGTCACACCACCATTTCAGCTATGAATTGTCTTTATTTCATTGTTTTTAATTTTCTCTCTCACACAGATATTGTTGAACCTTTTCTTACGCTTCATCTGGTCTACTTCACAGAAAAGCTTGTGCCAAGTTATTGGTGGCGATGTTATGGCAAATATGAATCCTGCAGTCCTCCTGCTGCCCAGAGGGAACAGGAGGAAGCTTGTGCTGGTCCCACGGCTGCCAGCCCGGATCCTGGAGCACTGGAACAAGGAGAAACTTACCCTGAACCGGAGGATGAATTGGCATTTCTGACTGCAAGAATCCAGCTCCTGTTACAGGATCTTCATTTTGGCAAAGCCAAACAGATCAGGAGTTCTTGTTACATGGGCTGGAGATGCTGGATTAAATGGAAGTCAGGGACTTAAAAGGAAATTTTTACGATCTTCAGCTGTGCATGGACAGCTGTGTAGCCAACACATCAAGAACACAGCAAACATATCCTTTAGTCTCATCCTTGTTTCTTTCTGTCCCAGAGTTTTCAAGTCACCAAAATGAATTCAAAACCCCACCCTCATGGTAACACAAACTTCTAAAATTCACAAGACTATTATAAAAATAGGTAGAGAAGGCTGAAAAGACAAAACTGGTTTACAAAATGAGTAGATTACTGCTTTTACGATCTTGTCTGTTAAGTTTTAATGAGAATATAGAGTCATAGAATCACCAATTAATTTAGGCTGGAAGGGACGGCTGGATGCCCAGCCTCCTCGAGCAGGGCCAGCCAACACAAGGTTGCTCAGGGCCTTGTTTGGCCCTGAATGTATCTATAGGTGTGTATACAAAAATGAGACAATTGTATTTCATTGATCAAAAGAATCNTTTTTTTTTTTTTTTAGATTTTAGCTATTGTGATTCTGTATAGTATTTATAAATTTGTTTTAAAATTAGATGTTGCATCATTCTTTTCTTATGAGAATACTGTTTCATGTATTTTTACCTGAACAGTTTTGTCTGTATTGGCATATTCCCAGCAGATGCTTTATTGATGAAACAGCATTTTCTGAGAGGTTAAATTGGATTCTATTGGAAATTTTTCTGCCAGTGTTTCTGATGAGTCAGAGTAGCGATGTGAAATATTTTCATGCTGGCTAGAAAGAACTATGCAACAGTTTTTCTCCTTTTGGAGGGCAGATTACTGAGTTGTTTCTTCTTTTTTCCTTTCCAGTGTTTGTTTTGGATGTGCCCTAGAGCTGCTGAATTTCAAATAGTTACAGCAGATTCAGGGGGCAGCGCTCCTGCAAACAATTTCCTTGGATAATAGTTTAGAAGTTTACATAGCACTTTTCTACCACTGTATGTATAGTCCTTGTGTCTCTCATCTCCGCGTACATTTTAGGAGATGAGCTTCTTAGTGGAAAATTTAACAGAAATAATGCATTTCAAATTACTAATGGAGGTATTTGAAAAAATAATATGCTAAGCATAAAAGGGTAGGCATCTCCTGAACACCATTGTTCTGTGGTGTGCTTATGGTGCTTCTTTGAGAGTTGCTGCTCCAAACCACGACTCTCCGCGCATTTGTGGTGCCACGTGTTTCCTACTGCAGTTGCTGGCAGCTGGATTGAGCCCTGGCTTGAACTTTAGGGAGAATTCCTCATCTGAGGAGAACAAAGACACAGATGTGCTCTGGCTGCGTCTAGTCTGGTGAAAGCTCTTGCTGTTTTGGGGACTGCTCATAGGCAGCCTTTGTTTTCTGTCTTAGTTAAGGTAATTACGGTCATTAAGACATGAAGAGAGGTGCTGCAGCCCCTGGGCGGGAACGGATCCGGCCCGTTGGCTCACCTGGCCGGGTGGGATGGAGCAGGTCCCTGTCCCTGTCCCTGCCACCTCCTGGCCCTGCTCGGGGGTCCCTGGGGTTCAGAGGGGAGCCATGGAGCTGCAGCTGGGAGCAGATCCCAGTCCCAGCTTGGTCCTGGGCTGGGCACTGCTGCAGTGCTGCGGTCTCCAAAATGTGCAGCCGGCAGGCGCAGAGACGGGCAGTATTTAAGTGTCCTCTGTCACCAGGTAAGCCCAGCAAGGCCTGAAGTGCCATAGTCTTCCGCTGATATGCTGATACCACTGGTGGGTCTCCCCTCCAGTGTTATCACGAGGTGCCAGAGAAGCTTCCTCTGGGGGATGTGACTGCTCTGCCCTTCACGTGCAGAGCGCTACCACTGGCAGCAAAGCCTGGGGATGTGGCTGCATTTCTGGAAGCCCGAGGCAGATGCACTGCTTGCTGCAGAGCTCCCTGCGGGAGCTGCCGGCGCGTTGGACGCAGTGGCGGTGGGAGATGGAAGGCTCCGCTGCGTCCTGCAAGCGCTCCCTCCGCAGCAGCCAGCGCTGCCTACCCGCCAGGACTGGCACGCACCTGGGGGCTGGCGAGAATGTCTTAGAAAAAACGTGACTTCTCTGTCTTTTGATCGCTAAAATGTCACCGTCAAGTGATTTTATCAAATAGCTTTAAGTGTTTGAAAGATTTTTTTTTTCCCCTGAGCTGTTAGAACATTTTGAAGTGGAGCATTTGTTGTTTTTATTTGAAATTGCTGGTCCTTGCAGAAAGCCCATCTCCGAGACGGGAGGCTGTGGACAAACTAACAGTTACCATTTCACCGATATCTGCATGGAAAGAAAGGCGGCTTCCACAAAAGGTGAAATACCACTGAAGGAGCAACAGAGTTCTTTGATGTGAATGCTGCTGGAAATTCAACCTGCTTCACAACAACTATGATTTTACCACAAGATAATACTTGATACTTCAGCAATAAATTTCACCCTTCTCAGCACTGATCTCTGAAGAAAAGCGTCCCATTCCTTCCCAAAGAAACACCCGCGGGTACAGATGGAAAAATGGGTCGGTACCGCTTCTTCTGCCCTCCAGACCGAGGGACGCCTTCCTGCGCCTCTGCCAGCGCGGGCAGCGGGAGGACACGCCGCCACGGGCACAGGTGCAGGGCGCGGCAGCAGCTTCTCCCTCGCAGGCAGGGTGCTCGGCGAGGAGCTCTCCTCCTGCCCCCGACAGGCTGCAGAGAGCTGCAGCAAAGGGCATTTACGGGCTGCAGTGACCAGGCAGGTGGACACACGCTGCCTCGTTGTGCCACGCAGAGCAATTTATTTTTCCTGTGTTGGGGGAGCTGAAGGATGGGCAGCCTCAATGTCTCTGTTGCCAAAGCTCTGCACACCTTTGCTTCACAGCTGAGCAGGAGTTGCTCCTTAAAAAGAAATGATCTTTTTTGTTTATTTTTTTTTTTTCCTGACTGAGTTTTCTCTTCTAATTTTTTCTTCTCCTTTATATGTAATGCATTCCTCTGGATCAACCATCCCCACTGTGATGACCAAGCAGTAGGTGCGTATCAGAATCAAAATAACTCGTAAAAACAAGATTTCCTGTAGAAACCAGATACTTTACAGCAAATGCTTCTCCCATGAAGAGAGGCTGAAGGAGCAGACAGTACACACCAGGCGGGTAAGCTGCCATGTGCCACGCAGCAGTAAGAGGTGCTGGGATTCCACAACGGTAATGTGCACAAACAAGTAGCCTGCAAGAGCACCGAACGCTGTACAGGGAGTGACCTTGATCTCTCCAAGACTTTGCAGAACGAAAAAAATAATTAGTACTGAACTGGTGCACAACATTGGTATTATCTCTGCTACTTTTCATGCCACCAAGTGAACTGTTCACTGTGCCTTACCTGCACAAACTCAGGAAAATGTTGATAGATAAAAGTTAGGAACACGTATCATTAGAAAACTAGTTCTGCAAGAAACCTCCTACTTAATCCTGAGAATAACATATTTGGAAGAGTATTAAAATAAATCTGATTAAAAGTAAAAGAATAAAAACATATGCAAATAATTTTAACTGGCTCTAACAAAAGGTCTATGGCAGTTTGAAAGCAAAAAAAAATGGAAATCCATCAATATGTTTCATACGTAGGTTTTAATGGACAACTGTCTTTGTGGGTGGCAAATATTTTCAAGCAGAAAAATAATGCTGGATAAAGTTAATTTTCAGTTATAAAGTGATCTCCAGCAGATACAGAATGTAATAGTATTGCAATTATTCAGTTTTCTAACGATGCCTAGCACTGAGAACTATCACTCTATTTACTGAAATGTAAAATTAAATGCTGCATATAATGGGAGTTGCAGTCACTGGTATTTCTGCCCAACAGAACTTTTATCATTCATTACTCTTTTCATTAATCCAAATTCATGGTCTTCAGTTTTATTTCCCTCTGCTAATGCTGAGTGTTTATCTTTCTGGAGCTTCAGTCAGACCATATAATGCTGTTGCCCCTGGAAATGTGACCTTATCTGTCCCTGTTACTTAAAAATGATAATGCAGCAAACACCCACCGTAAATATTTATCTGACTTTTTTTTTTGGTATGCAAGCAAAAGGAAAGAGATTTTAACGATATTTTTCATTTTATCGCCACATTAATACAACATGAACAAAAGGCTATCTTTCAAACCAATAGGGGGAAAATTAAAGGGACAAAGATTTCTCAGACACTTGGGAAGCAGTCCGATGAGCATGTCTTTGTCAATGTGAAAATAGGGAGCATTACTGCTTTTTATCTGCAGGTATTAGCTGGTTGTTCAAATGCTATTTATGCAAACTGTAAAGGCAGACAGATGGAGGGACATAGTGTCATATCTAAACAATGAACCCAATCACCAGTGTATTTTTCCCTCCATTTCAGAGACATCAAAGGACAGTCAGTGGCTGCCAGCTCAATGCCAAATGGCCACTGGCATGGAGAAGCGCAGAGCAGCCGGCAGGCACTGCTGAGACACCGAGGTGCCCAGCTCTTTGCCCCTGTGCCACAGCCTGCGGGTCTGGGGGTGCACAGCACAGCTCTGTAGCATAGGCACATCTAAGTCACCCAAAATGTTTGTTACCAGCTTGAAACCTTTGCCTTCCACCCCATGTTCCCAAAGCTGCTGCCCAAACCTTACTAAATCCCCCAGGGCATCCTCCCAGGGCTGTACGCGTGGCAGCTGCCCAGGGTGCATGCGGTCAGGGATGGAGGCACATCGAGCACACCTGAAAAGCAAATGGAGAAGGAAGACTGCATCTCACAAGATATTTGGAGGGCTTGACTTTGGTCTTTGTTGAATAAAATATTTCCTTTCAGGGCTGAGTTACTGCATCCTAAATGTCAAAAATCTTCTTCATAAGAACTTCAAAAAATTGCTGCATCTATGCTAAATATTTCTATTTATTTCCATTTCTTCTGGGTGGCTGAGTTTTCCACAATATGCCCAGCATGCTCGAGATTGTGCCAAAAACTTGAAAATGATCTCTTAGGCCACCAATGCATGCAGTGGTATCACATGGCCCTGCCACAGCACAGGTCGGCTGTGTGGCTGCACACCAAGAGCTCTAATGGGGCAGAAATTCTGTGCTCTTTGGCCGGATGACACTGGCTCGGCTGGTGCCAGCAGAGATGCCAACAGTGGTCTCTTGGTGCTGCTGTAGATCATGCAGAAGTGGGACTCCAAACCACTGTGCCCAAGTCATTCATCCTGGGTGGACATCTAGAGAGTATTCACAAATGTAAATACCCTGTGCTGAAGGTTTTGATGTCGCAATGCTCACATGTCAGGATAAGCCACGATCTGGAAAGCAAACCAAAACAGAGCAAAATTAAGGACTTAATGAGTCCCTGACACTGCAGAACATTCCAGGACCGCATTTCTAACAGGCACCAGCAAGTTAACACTGGTATGTCTTCAAGGTAGGTATAGTAGAATGCAAGTTACTGGGTTCAGCACATGGCTGACAAATTAAGTCCAGACATTTGTGATCCCCAGGCAGAGTATTGATAATTAAGGCTTTCCCTCTGCAGTTGCACACATCAGTAAGGCTGACCAACTCACATTTACAATCACTCAAGTCATACTCAGGCAAACTGTATTCAGGATTTCTGGAGGGGACTGCAGGGAATAAGTAAATAAATAGAGATGTATTATATAGATTTGGACATATGTTTATATTTACATATTTGTGTGTGTACTATATACATCTTAAAATTTACCCATAATGTTAAACTGTGGACCTAATGATCATCTGCTTTTAAAATAAGATGAACGTGCATAGCTGGGAGATACATGGATTCCCAGTGTCCAGGGACTGCATCACCATTAGTAAGAAATGCACCTGTGAGATCCAATTTCTCAGATTCAGTTCTACGCAAAAACGCAATAGACCTGTTGTCTGGAGGGTGTTCGGAGCCCTCAGTAGTTGAAATTAGTGAAACTACAGTCTCACCTGCCTTCATATTTTGATTCCGTCTTGCACATTTGCATGTAAAGGGATGAGAAGAATATTAGGATGAGGATACCTACCTGCTGTAGCCAGCACATTCATCATACAGAGCATCGTCATTAGGCAATAGTCTTAGTTTTGTTCATCGAGTGTCCTTCCTGTAGCAAGCTCTGGTTTTCACCTGCCCCTGCCTCTGATGAATGGTTTCTGTCTCGATACTTCCTTTAACCAGCTTCACAGAGTGCTGACGCGTACAATCAATACTAATAAAGGTCTCTCGAAAAAGATTCTCTGTAGAGGTTTCCCTGAATACATGGAGTTTCCTGACCTTTTTTTCTTACAAGCCATTGTATAATGACAATGTGATGAACAATCAATGGCAGAGTAACAAATTATTAACAGCTGGATGTAGTCACAGTCAGAACTACAGTAAGAAATTATTTCATGTTCATCACTCATAACCATACAACATCCGTGTTTGAAGACATCTCTGCCATACACCACGCTGCCCTGCCGCCCACCCATGCTGCCGCAGCCTGGTCCCCACCGCCAGCCCCGTGCTGCTGCGGGGGCACCAGCGGCAGTTTTGGGTGTGACAGCCGGGCACGGGGCGCCAGAAACACGGCGTGGCCCTGCCCCGTCCCCCCACAGAGCTGTGGCGCTGGTGGCTGAGCCGTGTCCCAGCTGACGGGGACCATCTCCATGGGGAAACGATTACCCAAAACAGCTTACCTGCGTTATAAGGGGAGAACATGGGAGTGATAAGGACAGTCATTTACAGAGCTGTTCACATATTTTCTGACAACTGCTTCTGACAATGTTGATTTTTTGGCAAAATGAAACTTTCTTTGGGAAGTTAATGTTCCTTTAAAAATGCAGAGCTTACTAAAAATCATAAACAAAATTAACCCTACAGTTTTAGACAAAAAGATAGTTTGCAACTATTTTTCTGATCCAGAACAATTCTTTTGAAAAATGTTTCAAGTTCAGAAACTTTCTAATTGCATGTTTTGTTTTGTTGTTTTTGAATTCCTCATCTTGCCTACTTTAAAATGTGGGTCTTTTTGTAATAATCATATATGTCATGATTCTTCTGCTCTTAACTAACAAAATAGATTCCCAAAAGAATCATCCAAAAGCAGTAAATATTATTATGTATATTAATTGTCTTTTCAGAGTAACATTTAAATTTCTTCATGCCTCTTCCAGTGCACCTATGTTAATGTATGTACATGGAATATGCCTATAGGTTGTTTTTTTTTTTATTTATTATTATTATTTTTCCTTTTCTATAGTAATGATAGTCTTGATTTTGCCAGAAAGTGACCCTTCTCTCTAGCTAAAACATTAGCTGCATTATAAAGAAGAATGCTGCAATAAGAAAAAATATTTCTGCTTTTTAAGAAGACAAATAGGTATTCTCCTCTTGGGAAGTTAGGAAGAGGTGCATTTTCTGTACCAGAACAACAGACAGCCATGGGGCTGCCGTGCTGCAGAGTTACGGCAGGAAATGGTGAAGTGCAAAGAGCCAAATTGTGTTGGAGCAATGGCACGAGCTCCTTTGTTCCTCGACCAGAGGAGCAGAACAAAGGTCCAATCCCCGTCCTGCCACAACAGCCTTTTCTAGACACCCACATGACTGCTTAGGCAAGGGAAATCCTCTTTAAGCAACCGAACTTACACTGAAACCAAGGGAAAGCTAGGACCTGAGCCGGACCAGCTGGGCTGTTAGCACACCGCTCCCCGCGTCCCCGCGGCACGGTCCCTGCATGCAGCACGGCGGATCCCGAGACGCTCAGCCCCAGCTCCGCAGGACAGTGCAGGTATTTATGAGGTTCTCCTCGGCGGTTTCTCTGGAAGCGTGATTTGTAAGGGCGGGCAGGTCAAGCACAAGCTGGCAAAGCGGGTGCGGGAGCGTGCCCAGCCCGCGCTTAGCGCGGCCGGCGGGGTCTGTCCCGGCGCAGCCCCGGGCGGCAGGAGGGGAGCCGAGCTGCGGGGGCGGCCGGGCCCGGCCGGGAGCAGGGCTCTGAGTGCAGGAGGCGAAGGCCTGCCCAGCACGGCTGAGGTGCAGGGGGCCCTGCCCTGAGGCAGGGGAATGGGGCAAGGCAGCTCCCCGTGGTGCTGTGCTCGTGGTGCTGCTTCCTCTTCTTGCACTCACATCCTCGGAGATAGCTCTGTGCAGGGAAAAATACAGTATCGATTTTTACTACATAAAGTTCGATCTGGAGAAAGGAAAAAAAAAAGACTCTTCCAAATTTGTTTGCATTTAAATGTGACTTCTGCTATTTTTATTCCAGGTAAAAGGAAGTAAAATCATGTTCCTGAATAAATATGCCAGGATTTCCTAGAGAGCTGGTCTGCAATGAAAGATAAAAATAACAGGCAATATAAAAGACCCATTCATTTCAGTAGTAAATATTTTAAGACACAAATTGTATCAGGAACTTCCCAAGAACGTAGGAATGGTTTAAACTCCAGAAAGCCTAGGGAAAATCATCACACACACATTGCAAGGCAAGGCAAGGGTAATTCCTTGGTAGCTCCTGCACACTAGATAAATGCCCAAATGTTGCTGTGGGAGTCTTCCCAGCCTTGTATAGGTTTGGGGCTGAGCATGGCTACAGCTTCACAGCAGTCACAGCTACTGCAAGTGTTTGTGTAGCTGGAGTGGATCAGTAAAGGCCACTTCCCTGCTTTTTTTCTTCAAGTTTTTTATTTTTTTTTTAAACTGGAATATTCAAGATATTGCATTTCTCTTCATTCTTAAGGTGAATGGAGAGTTACAGATTAGGGGACTGTTGAATTTTCATGTAGAACAATTTGATGTTTCTTCTGTAGAAAAAAATGCCCTTGTTGGAGTGAAATCAGCTGACAACAGTTATTTGTGGGATTGTAAAGCTCAGTCATTAAAGTAAATAGACTGTTTAGTCCTGAGTGTGGTTAACGGCACTTTCTGGTGAGCAGAAAAGTTTGGAACAAGTTACAAAACCCATGATTCTCTAACCTAAAAGATGATATGACATAAGTTCAGATAAAACTGTCACACTTCAGGTTGTCTAAAAACTGTTTTCACAGCAATGATAAGGTTGGCACTACAAAAAACAAGTACATGCTTCTCCCTGACTAACAGATCCCTGTGCACGTGCATTCTTTGATTTTCTGGTGTGTATTGCTGTTATTTGTATTGCTTAGACTTGGAAATGGGGTACCTACTTGTTCTGTGTTGGTGAGTGACCCGGAAGCGCGGTTTGGACGCCAGAGGAGGCCACCAGGACGCCCCGCAGCACGGCCCCTGCACGCTGGCTGCGCGGGACACGCCTGGTGGCTTTGCTCCAGTTTGGTGTCTGGGTACGTGGCCTGCCTTGGTGATTTGCCAGGTGTGCAACATGCAAGAGGCCAGGCATCACGTGTGAACATAACGTAATGGCATCTGCATCACCTCTTCTTGCCTCACCTCAGCAGCACCAAAGCGAGCACGGAGCAACTGGCAGCTGAGCCCAAGGACGGCTGCATCCAGAGCCGTCGTCACCCACGGAAGCAATTTGTTGTAGAACAGCAAACAGTTTATGCGGTCTTCTCAGGAGGAAAATAAAAAGCTAAAGGGATAAATGACCAACTAGGCTGCCTCATTTCAGATCAAAAAGCAGAGCCAGCAACATGTGATGGAAAAGGAAAATGCACAGGGACCCATTCAAAGAAAATGCTCCTTTTTCTGGCTGCACTTTTGTTGAAGATAAAACCACCTCAACAGAAGGAATTCTCCTCTCCACAGCCCTGGGCATGTGTGGAGGCACCACTGGTAACACAGGCGCACAGCCCATACCTTCACCTCCAGGCAGTTATTTCCGAGTGAAAGCACTCCTCCGGTGCCTCTGCTCACGTTGTGTTCCCCTCAGCCAAAGGCAAGAAACCCACTTTAGGAACAAAGCCACCTGTTTTGACCACAGCATCTTAAAAGCAGCAGCTGAACACATTCTCCTTTTCTCTGTACGTGCAGAGGTAAGCAGAGCACACCTGATTTTTCCTTTCCATTTCCTCAAAGCCTGTACTCCTCCCCTGTTCCTCTCCAGCTGGCTGGCAGCTGCCTTCGCCTGCACGCAGTTATCACTTTCCAATTTGTTTTCCATCTTACTTCAGTTGTGGTCTGTTCAAAGGGGAAAAGCATGTTTGCCCAATTATTTGCAAGAAGCCAGAAGTGCCCTGTGCCTGCGGCACCCCCAGCAGAGAGGCAGGGACATCAGCAGGACAGGCACAGGGAAATGAGCCCGGCAGGCTGCCGAGGCCGGCCAGGTGCTCATGGGATGGCACGAGGGGCACTGGCTTATGGCGCTGACGCCTTTCTCAGCCCCACGTTACCAAACAAGGCCACAGTACCAGCCTGCCACATGCCAGAGCACTGACAGGAGCTGTACAGAAGGGGGGTTCTCTCGTTACATGGGCACTATGAGCAACCAAGGGAGGCCAAAGACTGGCTGAGGGTTGTCTGTGACGGACAGGCGAGGAACTTGGGGAGGCTGCGCGACACCACCGGCCATCCACAGGCAGACAGCATTACACTCTGCAGTCAGGAGCTACCACTACCTAGTGTGGTGAAAAGCCCGGCGGTGAAGCTGCAGCTCCAGGTAGAACAGCTCGTGTCCCATTGGCCTCACTGAGGTGCGGGGAGGCTCCCCCCGCCTTGGTGAGGGTCCTGAGCCGAGATCTGCGCCTGGCACCGCCCCACACGCCCCCTGTGCTGGGAGCCATGCGAATTGCTGCCTTCGGTCCTCGTCTCATCTGCAGTCAGCGCGGGAGGACGTGAGTGTGCTGCGGGTGTCCCCAGCCTCACACAGACGCCAGCCACACGTGGGATGTGCCACTGGGTGCCAGGAACGTGCAGTGTGCGGGGCTGCTGCGTGTGGAAAGCTGGAGCAAGGCACTGCTGAAATGTCTGTGGATGAATTCCCAAGTTCTCCTTTAAATCTGCATCTTAGAGGATCAGTTGTGATGCAAATACCCCCATGGAATGTCTTCTGGCCATGAAGGAGGCTGGTGCTGGTATCTCCAGGGCAACTGCAGCAAAGCAGGGTGCTGTGCGCTGAAACGGTTCTTCCCCAGTGTGTATGTACAGACTCCTACCTCAGAACATAAACCCTGCTGAGCCTCCAGGCTCTTTAGGTACTTACCTTTTAAATGCACACGACTGAAATGCAATGAACACGCCACACTCCTGTGTGCAATGCAGGGGCTCGTGTGGCCGGCCCGGCCCTGCACGTTGTGCTCTGCAGTCCTGGAGCTGCGGAAACCTTCCCTGCCACCCTCATTGCTACTCCGGGCATGGAAGCCAACAAATAATCTTTGGTGATGTTTGGCTGTATTAAAGCAGCACATTGCCATTTCTTTTCCTTTCCCTCCTCATGAATCCTTTCTTCATCTTTAGAAATAGTCTAGTGTCTTAATCTGTGGAAAAATGGGGATATACATTATAAAATAGATGTGCAACATGCTAAGCACAGGACCAGGTACTCCTTGGTTGCCAGTATATGAGCTACCAAGATGAAATATCATTGTAGGAAGCGTAACATTTCTGAAAAAGGACACACAGGTGGCAGCTTTGTTTCCTAATGAGTTTTCTGTCAGACATGAATTTCTAAGCAGATTAGCAAGTGTGCTCTCCTAGGGATTGCCTTTACTTCTGGCTCTGTACATGGAGCACCAAAATATCTCCTGGGATCTGAGCTGTGTCCCTCACAGCCCCTGTTGGCTTTTCGAGTTTTGTTTCTCCTACGTATTCCTGATAGAAGCATCTGAATTCACAAGATGAAGAAAGTCAAAGTTATTTTGTATAATAAATACATCATAGTTTCAGTGGCTTAACTTGGCTAAAAACCAACAGACCAGACATCCTCTCAGACTAGCTGCTGCTGCAGACAAATGTGCCTTTGCTGTTTGGAAAGAAGCGGAGAAGCAGCCGAGACTGCCGCAGCCCCAGTGCCCACACACCCTCCTGCCAGGGCTGCTGCGGCCGCAGGGCGCGGGCTGGGGGGCAGCCCCGGGCTGCCCCTGCCCCTCGCGGCTGCCGCTGCCCGTCTGCCCAGGCGGCCAGCGGAGCTCATCCAGGGAAAACCCTGAAGCAGCCGCTGCGAGGGCGTTGGTGGCAGCGCCTGCGGTGCCACTCCATGGCCCGTGCCCTCTGGCTGGGCTCAGCACGCCCAGAGCACACACGGGCACCCTCTGCGGCATTTACCCAGGCAGAAAAACCAATCCACAGCTGCAGTAATTAGCAGCATCACACAAGCCAAAACCCTTATATATTTTGCAACATTTCAAGCAGGGTGGAGCTCATCCCCCCCAAAATCATCCCAAATCCAAAGATGCAGCCACTTATTTCATCACGTCAGAAGTGCCCGTGCCTGTATACAGAAATGCATTTGGTGCACTCCCTGCTCCCAGGCTTCAGCCCCTCTCGCTGCAGATCTGCCTGACGAGCTTCGGGTGCTCCTCAGCACCCTGGCAAGCAGGCTGCGGCTGGCGGGTGGTACCGGTGGGAGGCAGCCGCAGCCACACGGAGCAGCCGGGGCAGCTCTGAGCAGCTCTGGTGCAACAACAGGAGAGCACAAGCTCAGCAGCCAGGCCCCAAATCCATCATGCACTAGTAAGGGCAGGGAGGGAACGCAAGTGTGCTGGCTGCAAAACGTGGCCCCAGCTGCGGCAAAGGAACTGAGCTGCGGCCGAGGACATTGCTTGGCGACTCCTGACCTTTTCAAACTGCGCTCCCCGACCCCAGCAAATCACCAACTCTCTGCATTGCCAGAAGAGCCATCCATTAAAAATGCATTACCACAGCGCCCTAAAGCAGAGCCAAAAATCACTGCTTGTTTGTTCTGCAGATACTCAAAGCACACTTACAAAGAGTTTTCCACATCAAATGCACTTAAAAATTAATTGACCTCACCTGTGAGGAGATATTAGCAAAACCAAGAAAGATGGGTTTGGAAATAATGTCTCCACCCACATGTGTGGCACCTGATGGGCAGCACCAGGCCCTCACTGCCCTCAGCCTTTCCGCCGCACGCCAGCGGCACTGGGCAGCCGCGGCCATCGCCAGCGAGGGGCGGCCGGGGCGGGCGCTGCGCTGCGGGCCCTCGCCCCGCGTGGAGCAGGGAGGGGAGAGTCGCCCGCAGCCACCCCAAGGCAGCCGATTTCCCTTGTGGTTGGAAATCAAAACATGGGGATGGAAAGAAACAGGGAGCATGTTTTAATGTGAGACTAAATTACAAGTATTACATCTTTCCTGGAGATGTTCGATTTTACAGTCACTGTCTGGATACACTTGTAATAATTACACAGCAGTTCAGACAGAAGTCATGGCTTAGCTGAATGAATTACGGAGCGAGACTTCTGGCCAGGATGTCATAGCAATCACTGCACCAAACCGGGATGCTCCTTTCCCGCTGACATGTGACTGGGGACATGCACGAGTGCAGGGACACTGCTCAGGTCTTTCTTCTGAGCAGGCCTATGGTCACTAAAGCAATGTAAGAGTCAAACAACCATCCACAATGCCAGGAATTTCAACCTTTCTTACGATTAATAACTCAACTTTCTTAATAGAGACTTCTGACCTCTGTGTCCTTGAGCTGCAAGGCTCGGCTGTGTTCCTCAGGAGAAGCTGGAAGCTGCTTCACTGGTTTTGTAGGACTGAGGTTCATTCTTCAGGGAGGCGAAGACAGCAAAACTGTTGGAGTACAGGCAGGAGGACGTCTGCCAAGAGTCACTCCCAAGACACTGACAACCTCAGGCACCAAAGCTCTGATTAAGGAGCGCTCCTGACACGTGCCTTAGGTGCCCATGATGTGCTGCTAGCCAGAATGAACCTGAGACGTGGTGGTTTGCTCCACACAGCTCCTCGCGCTGCTCCTCACTGCCTCCACGGGCGCTACTTACAGTTCTTCTTGGTGACAAAGATATACAATTCTGCCACTGCTTGTTTTCTCTTGACTTTTTTTTTTTTTTCAGGTAAGACCAATACTCTCTCCCAAACACTCCACATTTCTTTCTGACGAATTTGGACAAGGGTCTACTTCCTACAGATTGCCTCTCTCCATGGATGGAAAAAAATAAAAAAGAATATATATATATAAATATGTATGTAACCCACCAAGATACCAAATCTGAAGAGTTTGGGTTTAAACCCATTTTTCTGTGACATTGAATGGCAGAACTAACTATGACATTCAGACCAAAATGTTCTTTTCAGTGAATGACAGAAATGTTAACACCAGGGGTGTTTTTTTTCTTTTCTTTTCTTTTCTTTTTTTTTTTTTCAAATGGTTCCATATAGAAGTGTAAATTGTATTTGCTTTGGGTCCCTAGATACTATTGCAAACTTAATAAATATCTACTGCCTCACACTTGAACTGTGCTGCTGTGGGAGAGCAGTCCATGAGCACTAAAACAATACTATTACTGAGATGTCAAAATGTAACTGAACATCGTCTCTGTCTGCTATGGAAATTAAAAATAATGATCAGGTTACAAATGCCATCTTTTGCATTTGAATAGCAGCAAAGAGGCAGGCATTGTAGTGCATGTATTATCTCCGAGCAGGTAAATGGCACTGGCAATTCCTTATTTATGTTGCTGTCATAAACATGCCTCAAAAATTTGTTGTCACAGTATTGTTGTTTCCCTCCAAGATATATGATGTGCATAAATTAGGAATATGAGGGTCTGCTTCTTCTTTCTCTAACACATGCTTAACTCCATTATCTTTAATGAATTCACTGCAAAATTAAATAGCTGTGTAACACTGTAGAGTGCCTAAAGTAGATCAGGCAATGCACTCTTCATGTTGTTCTTGCACAGCTGAAACACATGAATCTTTCGGGTAACTAAAAGCAAGATGAAACAGGGACTTCATTTTTAATTTAGGCACTATCCCAAAGCTGGTATGTAATTCATTTTCCCATAACCTAAGAAAGAAACAACATTAGTGAGCAACACTGAAAAAAAAAGACTACTTGGAAAATGATGGGTGCTTCCTCTTCAGGTCAAGAGAAGTCCAAGGCCACAGCATCACCTTCCTCAGGCCCTTTCCAAAGAAAACCAAAGTGGTCATGCTTGACACATCACACGCAGAGACTTGTCTTCTGGCCAAAATAGGCATGTTTGTGCTGAAGGCAGCATGTGCTCCTCACTCTGACACCGACAAGGGGCACACGCAGATACCCTGGTTGGCCTCCCAGAAACATGCAGATACCTTTCCACTCTCGGCCAGCCTGCAGCACAGTCAATGCACCAGAGAATCATAGAATCATTTAGGTTGGAAAAGACCCATACGATCATCAAGTGCAACCATCACCTAACACTACCAAGTCCACCACTAAACCACATCCCTATGAATGAACGAGGCGGTGCTGGAAGTTTCTGTGAGAGGAATTAAAAGTGGGATTGGGGTACTGTGGAAAAAAGTGGCGATCATGTTGAGGTTAAGGAGGCAGACAATAGTTCAGGGGATCTCAAGTTCATGTGTCTCTTTTTGCAGCCAGGTTCATGTCTGATGTCCACATGGAGGTCTTCCCACTTCAGCTGTGGCTGAAATCATGCTCCTGGGCTGAGAACCCAACAGCCCTGACACCACAAGACTCCTTCTCCCCTCCCTCATAGAGCAGATCTGCTCTGCCTTAGCTCACCCACAGCATCTGCACAGGTGCCTCCTCACACGTGGCATTGCTGGGCTGTGGTGGGATGCAGAACTGCAGAGACACTATGTTATGGGTCCATGGGTACCTTAACGTATTAAAGGTCAGAAAGCAACAGTGAGAAGTTGGTATATCCTGGTCTGCAGGTACCTAAACACCAAGTAACTTCACAGACACCAACCTTAGACAAGTGTGCTGCTCTCTCTCTGCAGAGAGCCCAGCACTCACAAAAGGGGCACAGAAAGGACTTAGCTGTCACCTAAAGATTGCTAAAACCCAACACATCTGCTCCACTGGCTTTGCTCTTCCTTCCCACTCTCACCTCCTCAGCAATTTCTTCTGGTTGCAGCCCTTCCACTACCAATATTTCACACTTGCAACTGCTCATCTTCTCAAATTATTTCATTGCTCACTCTCCTGTCAGTCCTGAATTTTCCCCGCTCCACCTATCAGTCCTCACTTCCTTAACCTTTACAAGGAACATTTGCCTGCTTTATTTGCTTTTTTATGTTCTAAAACAGTCTTCTGAATTACCTGCCATGCTTACATTACATTTATCCCCAGAACAGAAAACCTCATGAGGGACATCAAATATAGAAAGATGTCTTCAAGCTTTTCTATGGTTTCTGCCTATGGCTCGTTTTTGAAGTGACAGTGTATGGAAGAACTCAATGAAAACATCATGTAGAATTGTGCCATGTGGACACACGCAGGATGGATGGGTGCTGTTGTCCTGGTATTGCTGTACAGATACTCTCGGATCTGTTTGGCACGCACTAAGTTACGCTTCTCTTAAGATATTTAATGGCCACATCTGCCACTCTCCCGGAGATGTGATCCCAAGTGCCAGGTCAGCTGGGGCTCACCCACCCCATGGTTTGAGCTTCAGGGACAGGGATGCCTGTGGACACCCCACCAGCAGATGCAGCCTGCTGAAGCTCGGTGGGTGCTCTCTTTTAGGGAGCTCCCAGGTGAGTCTTCTGTGGCTTTCTATGTCTAATACTATCAGTACTTCTGAATTATGTAATTGAGGACAGGATATTGAGTAGATTATTTCCAGAGGAAAGGAACTAGCAGTCCTTGCTTGTAAGTGCCATCAGGGAGTTGCGTCACGCTGTGTGTACCTTAATGTGAACAGACAGTTGTGCTCATATGATGGGAGTGTATGGTGTCCAAGTTTGCTGCTAGAATGCATAGAATGCATTGATGTGGCACTGAGAAAAGCTGCTTGTCTTCCCTGCTCTGTGTAACTGGAGACGATGAGTTCTGTAACCACATCAAGATGTTCTAGCTATAACGCAGGAGACTAATAAGAAGCAGGTCCTGGGTAGGTTGCAATTACTCACTTAACCTTTTTGAGTCTGTTCCTGTGCAGGCAATGCAGGTGATGTTTTCGTTTGTCACTGATAAGACTGCAAGAATAAATCTCTTAGGCGTGGGAGTCACGTGGGTACCCTGCACCTGAGAATCCCATTCAAGACATGGGTACATGGTGGCACAGCAACAACATGCGACTTCTCATAAATGCTATTTTGTAAGGTATACAAAGAAAATAGTTATTGAGAAAATCAAGCCATTTTGGAGGACCACCTGGGTGAAGGATAGTCCTTGGTATACATTTCCTTTGGAACTGAGGCAAAAGAATAAATCAATAGAGATATGTGAATGGGAGGATGCTTGTGGTAATTTGGGTCTTATAAAGGTATTATCCCTGGCTCACTCTGAAGTATTTTGCCTGCAGCTATTCAGAAAAGCGCTTTTGCTTATGCTGCCTTACTCCAAAGCTGGGCTAAATCACAGTCCAGTCAAAATTGCTGAGAAAGTCCTTACTAAGTGCTGCTCAGGCCATTCACCTGATGTGCCTTGAAGAATGACCTCATTTAGATCCTGTGGTGCTTAAAGGGATTCTTGAGGGTTTAAAATGTGTCAAACCATTGTTGGACTCAGGAAAAGTGGCCTCATTTTCCATAGTTATTCACAGACACAGTCATGTCCACGCTGTCTATGGATGCTGCTATAAACAAGGCTCTTCATGCTCTCATGCAGGTGACATCTGATGCAGAGGTGTGGCATGATCCAGCTCCAAGGGCAGTCACGGAAACGAGCTGGCAGGGAAAGCAGAAAGGACTGCAGAGCAGTGTAAATGCAAGCACTGCTGGTGGCCGCTGTGAGACACAAACTGCTGCTCACTCGGGATGAGCCTCTGGTACCCCAGGTGGGTTGCAGTCGGGTGGCCAACCCACTCCTCGGCTGTGGCCTGATTACTTTCCTTCTCGTCTGCCTTGGCTGTCATTCCCATGCCTCTTGAACCTTGGCAGCATTACCTTTGTTTTCCTAGATGACAGCTGAGGGGCTGAGCAGCCCCTTTGCCCCAGCCGCTGCGTTCCTGTAGGTATCTCGTGGGCTGTCAGCCCCAAACCAGCCGTGCTCTCAGCTCCCCGCCCACTGCCCCACCGCCTGCACTCCCACGTGCAAAGGATTTCAAACCTGTCAGAAGTTACTCTGATTTTAGAACAATTAAAACAGCAGGAAAGTATTTTATGACAAAATGTCGTTCTTCACTACTGTTTAGCATTTTGGGCCATTTAACTGCAAAGCTTTTCTTACCATTCAGGCTGTTATTAGGATAAAGCATTCAGTTCCACTGTGCTAGGCAAGCAAGTGTAGCAAAAGTTATAGAAATATGTAATATGAAACCAGACTCTTTGCTGGGTATGTTATTGGTTTTATCTCATGTCATCTCTTTTGTGTTTCTGTGTTCTTGGAGCCCCAGTGTGGCCTCTCCCTTGTTCTGCCTACATGCCCTCCGGGGACCCGGTTCTGCAAGCTGCGTTGCACCCTGCCCCGCCGTTCCCTACAGCAAGCTGCCTTTGCAGGGCAACCTCACGGCATTGGCAGCCCCTGACTCATGAACAGGAGTGGTGAACTGCTGGCATGGCCAGGAGTCCCTCTTTTTGTAACTGCATGCCTCTGCAATAATCAAAATTGAGAAAAAAATCTCCTTTGGCTTGGTGAAGTGCTCGCTAGGGAGGTGTACGCCTTCCTGCTGGGCTGCTCATGAGCACTGCGCTTGCCAGGACTGCGAGCAGCTTTGGATCGCTGTCTCCGTGCCCTACAGAAGCACGGCTGCAGCCGGATCACCACCGAAGAGCTGCCACTGCTCCGGCAGAGCCGCTGCTGCCGCCGAGCACCGCGTCTCTGCTCAGGCCCCGCTGCTCCCGGCAAGCCAGCTGCCGGCCGCTGCACACACAGCTCTGGCGGAGGGGAAGCGCGCGGCTCTGGGCGCTTGTCCTGTCCCCTGCCCGCAGCTTCTCTCTCTCCCCTCTCTTCCAGGCCCAACAGAAGTTACTCAGCTTTGCTGTGCGAGACCCAGCGAGCTGCATCCCCTGTGCTGGCCACCCTTCACTCACCACGGAGACATCAGCCCCGCTTCTGATGGACACTGAGCTCACCTTACTAGGTTTGTATCTCAGACAGGAAAAGGCTGACTTTATAGAGCCATATCAGTATTTTTTCTTTTTTTCTTTTACTATTATTATGTTGGTTGAAAATAAAATTAGAAATACATGATAGTCTCCTGTACACCAGAAAAAAGAGTCTCCCTCTTCAAACTGAAGAATAAAAACTTGGCTTCTTCCCCCAAAATGAAACCTGGCCTTGAAAAAATCTGTATCACAGGGTCACAGCAACCTTGTGCTTACATTTTTCCTGGGAGTTTTAAGATTGTCAAAAATTTGATACTCTTTGCTGAAGTAGATCAGCACCAAAGCATTGGTACAGTGTCTCTGGTTTATTTTCCTACTGTAAGCTCAGTTATCAAAGTTAAAAACATAATTTTAAAGCAGATAAAATAAGGATGAGGGGGTTTCAGGATGGTGGTCAGTGATGTTCTGGCCAACGAGCACGAAGAGCTGGTGACTGCAGCACCTCTCCCCGAGCAGTGCTGGCCCTGGCTGGTTCCCTGCTGCTCACGGGGCAGGAGTGTTCCCGCGCTGGGGTGGGCTTCCAGCCGGCTCCACAAAGAGGGGCGAGAAGCCTCTGGCGGGACCTTGGCTTGCACGGGGCTCTGGCAATGAGGGTCTGCGATGAGTGACCCCTCTATGCTCTCTGCTGTATTTAGCCCAGGACAGATGTGGTTTCTCCAGTTCTTGTGGTCATAAGGATGCTATTTAATGAAAAGTATAAATGGAAAATAGTGAAAAAAAGAAAGAAAATAGGAGCACCCTGTAAAGGAATGTTACCTGTCTCGATTCAATAGCATAATTTATTGCCTTTTGATTGCTTAGTAATGCAACGTGGTTTACTTAGGAAAATGACTACAATCAAATTGTTACTTTCTTCTGATAAAATCTAGTTATCATTTAATTACAGTTATGAAGATCCGTGTTTCTGCCTTTCTTAATATTTTGTGCACGGCATTTTATCTCCTGCAGCAGATGTTGGTGGTAGCCCTTGGTGGTGTACGTGAGGGTCTCCAGCAGGATCGCTCCCCGGGGCAGGACGAGCTGCCTTTGAGTGCAATCCGTGAGAGCAAAGACCGATTTCTACCCCAGAGATGCTGGTGTTTCATTCAGCTTTGCAAGCAGCGTGCTATTTAATCAGCCCGTTGGATAGTGCTGCTGCTCTCTCTGGTGGAAGGCAAATCGCTGAGGGGGAGGCAGACGGGGAGGCAAGGTGCAGCAAGTGCCGTCGCCGCACGGTGCTGTGGCGGGGAGCAAGGCTGGGCCCCGGCGGCTCGGTGGCAGGCGAGGGGGCTGCACGGGCTGCGGGGCTGGCACCCGAGCTGGTGACCTCGGGGCTGGCAGCAATCCTGGGGGCTGCAGCCCCGCTCGCGACCTCCCAGTGCCTCCTCCCGGGTCCAGCTTCGTGCACGTGGCTGCTCGTCGGCATCACTGTGCATGGGTTCTGCAGGCAAAGAAATGAGACAGGGGTTTTTGTCAGTATAATGTTAATTATTTTTTCCGCTAATTAAAAAGCTCATAATTTATAAATTAGTATTCATCAGTCCAGAGACTCTACATTACTCAGACCAAAACATGACACACTATTCAAGTAAAACATGTGCGTGAACCCATTTTAATACTTCAAATCCCTTGGGAGGCTGCACCATATTCCTATCAAAGAAAACGCAGAAGAAAAAAACAGAGCTTTTGTTGTCATAGAGTATCTTTCTCCTTTCCTTTTTGCTTTCTTCCCTTCTCTACTGCCATCATGTTCCTCCAGAGCTTACTTTTCATTTTTGCTAGAACTGAATTCTGCACAAGTTCACAAATGTTTTATCAGCTTGTAACTACATTTCCAGTGCATATACTGTAGTTGTTAAAAAAATCCAATTCCAGTTTGAAGAACAGAAGTCTGACTTAAGTAAAAGAAAAGCTTAGGAAGAAGATTCAGAATTTCATTTGGCTGAAGGCAGCATCCAACGAGTGCCACTTCTGTCCCTACAGACGTCTGGTACAGCAGTGCCCCATACAGCCAGAAATGTATTCCAGTGTTTTGCTGCCTCTACAATTAGGAAGTTTTTCTTGCTGTCCAACCTAAATCCCTCCTCCTGGAGCACAGAAAAGCAGAAGAATTGTGGTTTGTTTCAGTACACAGGATCAAGCTGAAAAGCAGATATTTTAAATTCCTTAATGTTCTTAGAGTTTAAGCATAGCCTTAATCATGCCTGAAAACTGCACTTCACAAAGAGCATATTTTGAAGACTTACACTTCTGCAGGTTATTTTTTATATTTTTATTGATTGGTTTGTATCTGTCGGAATGTGTGTTTGACAGAGATCATGAAAAAAAAGAAAAACTATCTTTCTGGAATGTATTTCTTTGGATTTGCAAGCAGACTGTCAAGGGCTTTTGAGATTTTTGGAGGATGTCTACCAATGCTTTTTCAAACTAGGCTGTTGCAACACTCCATATGAAACGGAGCTAAGTGGCTTTATTTTACTGTTCCTCTGGCTGTATACAAACAATTACTCATACTGTGTACTTTTTCTACTAACATACACCTGCTCAAAGTCCTTCTAGGATCTAGCACAAATAACCCAGTGTAAAGGCATAACTCAGCCTGCGCTAGACACTCTTCTCTGCTTCATTTCTCATCCATGTCACCGCACAGTTCATTCAGGGGTTGGAAAATAAGGATATTTTGTGACAACCCAAACCCATGCGTACCTCTGATGACAAGTAGTTTGAATTTGGTAAACATATGACTTGCAATAAATATCTAAACTGCCAGACTGCTCCAGCGTCTCCCGTTATTACATTAATGCTCCACAATCCTCCCTCCCTCCCGTGTCCTGCAGCACCTCACCTTTCCTTCTCCCATACTGGTTTTGTAAAGTGATTGGGTCAGAACCACAGTTTCCTAGAGTCAGATAGCAAATGTCTGGGCTAGAGAGGAAGGGCCCAGAGGAAATGGTGCTATCCTCTGGTACGTATTCAAGGTTTCTGTAATTTGCCACCCACAAAGCAAAAGATGCTTGCACAAGAAGACAAGGATTGCAGAAAGCCAAAAATTTCCTTTAATTAATGTGCCCTACAATTTGGTTTAGTGCCCAGTTTGTGATTCTTATCAAAATTTATTCTGAAAAATGCATCTATAATGAGACTAGGAAACATAAATAATAAATGTGCTTGTTATTACATATTGAAGAGTACTGGAGGGGTCCTGGGCCTGATATGAGTTGTAAAATCCACTGCTAGAGCCCTGCTCCTACACAGCTTATTCCTTCCTTGCCTTGCCCTGCCTTGCCTTCCATCTTTCTTTTCTCTCTCTTTCCTTATTTTTATGCTTTCACTCTTCTAAATTGTGTTCAGAGTCTGCCTCCGGCACTGTGCTGAAGATAGCGCGCTGCACAAATGCCCTTTTAATTTCCATGCTACTGAAACGCAATCAAAATAAAAGGTTTAATTTTTTCAAATGCATTTGATATCTCATGGCCATTTAAGTGCCTTGATCCATCCTCTGGTCTGGTGCCAGTGCATTTCACTTGGATGCTGCTTAGACAGCTAGCTTAAAGCACTCCAAGAAACAAACAGTATTAATGTCTAATGGGGATGCAGCAATAAATCCTCAAATAAAAGCACAAAGGAGGGCAGAGATACATGAACACTGAAATACACAAAGAGAGGAATTTGCTTAGAAGCCATTTATAAAATCAGGAGTCTTTTCTTCTGGACTGCTTTAGAAATGAAACGGACAAAGAGATGTATAAGCATATAAACATTTTTGGAATGCGTTTCTTGCAAAAGATTAATATTAAAAGTATTATTAACAAGTATTAATATTAAAAAATTAATATTTACATGTTTTCCCACCATTAACTATGTGAACTTCTACAGGAGGGGTAGCTGATGGAGGATGTCCTACAGGGAAATTACCCAGAGCTCTGAGCTTTGGTTTGGGTTCGAGGACCTCACCTCCGGACTGCGCCCGCCTTTCACCGGTGCTGTTAAAAGCGAGGATTTCTGGTTCAGTACCACGGGTTTCTAACGAGCTGCTGAACGCTGTGATGGAGCTGGTAGGTCGCTGCCGCTGGTGCTTTCTGGCTGGGATGGGAGGGATGGAGGAGGAGCTGGGGCACAGCTCAGGGCACAAATCTCCTCCCCAAACCCTCTGGGGTCCCCAGCCCGTGCTGCGGCAGCACGGCCCCGCCTGCCCCGCCAGGAGAAGACCTGCCACCCGCGCACCTGGCGGGGCCACCAGGCCTGGGGCTCGCTTCCTCTTTGCTCTGTGGGGCTCAGGCCACTGTAGGCATCAGATGTGAGGCATCGTGTGTCTACAGGCCTTAGCTGCAGATGAAAAGAGACTTTGCAAGATCAAAGCACACAAATATTGTGGGCATTTAAATGGTTCTTCAGTGACTTAGATCCCCCCTTGTTAATCTTGTCACCATTGCCTTCTGATTTAATTAATTAATACATCTTATTTCTAGACTCTGTGAGGTTCTGCTGCCATGTAAAATTCTGTGCTGTCTGTGTGACGACCTGGCGGGTCTGTCCTGGTGTGGCCTGTGCCTTTTGCTGGATATTAAAAGTGACTCTTTCTGACCATGTGTGCCAAATTCCAGAAGAATGAGGGATTTATCTCTCTTCTCTGCGTTTTATCTTCCTGTCAGATTGCAGTCTGATGGGTGGCTGATTGCTGATAACTCTACCCAGCCTTGGTCATTTTTTATTCTCATGGACTTGTGGACAAGAGACAGAGCCATGCAAATGGATTTTAAATGTGAGCTCCAGATGAGTTTCCTTGTTACTGTCTAAATGTCTCCTCTGCTTGTCATCACTTGTCACTGCTTTGCACCTACTTTGTAATTTCTCCGGACACAGTGTTCCTCTTGTTTTTGTGTGTGCTGTAGCTCATCTTTGTAAAACTTCACTGCAGCAGTGTTCATGAGGTTTTGTGGCCCCATGTAGTACAAGAAAATAATAATAAAAGCTAAGAGCAGATGACTTTGTGGAACAATTGACTGTTTTGTGAGAATGAACAAATTAACTCTGAAAGAGGCTTTCTCTAATCAACTGAAAAAAAATGTGGCAGAGGAGGGACCAAGGTTCAGAGGGGACTGCAGGTGCTGGGGAGTGTCATATCTTTTAAAACTTTTAAGACACAAAGAGGTGTTTTCTGGTCTGGTGCAGGCCTACAGAGGTGTGTCTGCCTCCCTCCCCCGAGCAGCTACGGATTCAGTGCAGAAGGCTGGAAGTCTGGAGGAGACGTGCCTGTGGAGTCAGCACTTGTCCCCCGCCACCTCTTGAGGAGGTGAAAGAAGACCAGGAAAGGGGCAGCTCCTCAGCTTATGCAGGTTCATAGAAGCAGATAACCCCAATATCATGTCTGTGTGTGGACACATGGAAATGTTGGAGGAAAGGACGTCTGGAGCTCTCCAGCTCAACCTCCTCTGGAAAAGAGACTACCAGCAACATGGCATGAGGTTATCCAAGGCGCTGACTAGCCAAGTCCTGAAAGTCTTTAAGGATGCAGCCCCTGCTGTGCCCCAGCCTGCTCCAGCAGAGAGCTGTGATAAAAGGGGAGATGCAGCTTTGGTTGAGCTATTCCACACTGGCGCTGAAGGCAGCACAATGGCATACGCAAGCACTGTCTCAGTGCAATCTACTTCAATGCCAATTTTTCATAACTGTCTTTTTACAGTTTCTCCACTGAGTTTCCTCCTGCTGGCTGCAGGATTTGTGATGCTTCAGAACAAGAAAAGGCAAATATTACTTGGTTGCTCATGACTGAAACAATGAGCAGGAGATAGCTTCTACAGACACATACCCTTCAGCTCTTTTCCTTTGCTTCTTTTGAAATAGCTAAGGAAAGTTGCTTCCTTAATACATATCATCCTAAATACTAAAGAGACAGTGAACTAAACAAAACAAAACAAAACAGAAAACAAACCCAAACTATTTAACTCGGCAGGTGGTGAGACAGCTTTTCTGAGTGTGGTTACAGAGGGAAGAGAGGAGCATGAACCTCTGGAGCACTTGTGCCTGGGAATGTTTCCCTCCAGCTCTTCCAAACTCCTTGCCAGGCCTCAGGCTTGAGTTTGTTATAGTCTCAGGGCTGGTTCCGTGCATCCATGGTAACATCCATTAGGTAACCAATTGCTGATAGATAATTCTATCTATATATATGTAGACAACAAGAATATTTCTGAGCCCTGGATATTATAAATATACTGAAAGCAGAAATCAAGCTCCTAAATTCCTGGACAAACTCTGGATCTGTCACTGCTTTTGTGTGGGACTGGGTGCCTCTGGCTGTGTGTGCCAGCATTTAGTCGAATGTTTGCTAAAGATACTCGAAGAAGAAAAATAAAGGCGATAAGGATCTGGAGCTGAAATGGAAGTGATGCCTGGAAGAGAATGATCAAAGACTGGATTGCATTGCTCCAGGGGCTGACGATTCAGTGTTTTCAGACAGTGACCAGTGCCAAGAAAGCACTTAGAAGAGCACTTAGATTGGCTTAGATCATTAAAGCGCTCTAGCAAGAAAATAGCTAGGACAGGAGACTCTTGCTTCTTGGCTAGTTTCAGTGTCAAAATACTTTAATCCTAAACCATTGGTTAGTAATAGCATTTACTGCTGTACCTGGGACTATGCTATTGAAATACCAGTAATAATGCTTTCAAAATAAACAACAACAACAAAAAAAAAACAAACAACCAAACAAACAAAAGATGGCCTCGAATTTTATTGAAGGATTTAAAGCAAGAGCACATCAAATGTATTTTAAGGTGCTTGAGTCTCGACAGCGCCAGGAGCCAGCTCTGGTGAGCGATGCTGAGGTCGTGCCCGCGTGCCAGACACGGGCAGGACAGCGGCCTTGCAGGGCCCCGGTGCCAGCCCCACGCTGCCCACCGGCCTCAGCAGTCCCTGCTGGGCGGCTGGGAGCACGCGTGGGCCACAAGGGCCGGTGTGCTCACCCACGGCCGCGGGCCTCCGGCGCTGTCCCTGCGGGTCTCCCGCACCCCTGGAGGCTCCTGCCCCACGCTCCTGCTTCGCCCTGGCCTGGTCGGAACAACGCAACAGAGAGAAAAATTGACCCTGGGCTCCAAACTCAGCAGTTTGCATTTTGATGGGATGACTGCAGAGAGGTTGTCCACATTGCTGCACTACTCTATTGCCCAAATCTATTCCATAAAGCCAATTCAGTATATTTATGACTAGAGTCTCATTTAAAATTTACAGAACTGTATGGCATTTTTGTAAAATGTGCGCAGCTATCCTGCAGGACATTGCCCATACAGATGACACCTGCACTCCTTATTATTTGGGTACACATTGTAATGAGCAAATGCTTGCAACAGCTGTGCTAGTTTGGAAATAATTTTATAATGAAATCAGTTCCACTGATTTAGCTTCACTTGGATTTTTGCCTTCACGTAAATAGGATAGCATAACCATTCCCAGCTGACCATGCACGAGATAGATGAACAGAAGAGTCCTTCCTCATCCAGATGATGATTGCTAGCTCTGCGGTCATTTGTACTGTCATCTGGGCTTAACTTCAGCATTCAAATTCATCTTCATCATATAAGCTGGGGAAGGCTTCTTGCACAACAAACTCTTGCTTACTGATTTTAAACATTTTTGGATTTCTATCTTGCAGATTGGACTACTGTGGAAAATACCATAGATGTTTGTGTATAATTCCAGACTCTTTTTTCTTTCTGTTTTCTTCAGAAATATTACAGAGTCGCTGATAATGACATTATGGCTATTTCAAATCCCAGCCTCACACAGTGGAATGAAGATGCAAAGAAGACTGTTTTAATGTTTTCTCATAAGAAGCTTTAGGTAGAGGCAGCTACCGCAGAGCAGCATGGCGCTGCAGTTGCCCCTCTGCTGTGCTGCTGTGTCCAGCGAGAGCCGGGTGCTGAACAACTACGTCCGCTGCCACCAGTCAGCTTTTGAAGAGTTTCCTCTCTTCCTCTCTTCCCTCCCAGTTTAGTCCAAATGAAAGGGGGTGTGGGCTGGGAGGTATGAGGGGAGCAGAAAAATGGCAAGTTGAAGTGCTGCAAGAGTTGGGGGCTTGTCAGAGCAGGTGGAGCATCTCCACGTTGTGTTTCTCATCCCAGGCTCGCCCCAGACTGGCTGGACCCTGCCCGTGGCAGGACAGCGGCTGCAGGGGCGGCGGGGGCACGTCAGGAGGCCCCAGCCTTTCTGGGACACCGCCAGCGCTCAGGCATGGGCTAGGCCACCTGAGCGGGTCGGGAGAAGCACCAGACGAGGCGTGGTGGTCTCCAATGAGAGACAAATGGTCGGTCCCATGGCACGGAGCATTTTCTCTGGCTTTGCAGTGTGATTCATTGGTCTATATTCAGTTTGCAAAGTGGCACACGGGGATCGCTATCAGTGCTGTGTGAATATTTTCACTTGGACAGAAATGGGCTCATGCGTTTGGTGTCAGCCCGAGGAGCACGCCTGCCGCCGAACCACTCACAGGGCCAGGGCTGCTGGCGCTGGGCCGCCAGGACAGGGCCCCCGTAGCCGCCCGCCTGCACTGCCCACGCAGCTCTGCTCCGGGATCTGCAGCTGGTTGCACAGTGCTGCTGCGATGGCCTGAGCACCTTCAGGTCATTCCCTACGGAACCTGGAGAATGTGGAATGGCCTTGTAAGAAAACAGGGTAGTTTGTTTTGTTTTGTTTTGGTTTGGTTTGGTTTGGTTTGGTTTTCAAAGATTGCAGAGGAGCTTCATTTATGATTTTTTTTCCATTTTGCTCCTGTTTCCTACAGCTTTACATAGCTTCTGAGAGTGCTTCTCTGTTTGCTCTTTCTTTTCTTTTGCATGCAGTCTTTGTAAACCACAGTAAATGAGGCAGAAATGACTTTAATGTCTCCTTCCATTTAAAATGTTTTATTTTCCTTACCACTATAGATGCCTATTACTTCCTTAATTGATAAGCTACAAATTCCTGGGCTTGTTACTAAGGATGAATTTATTCAGTAAAGCTGCAAGCTTACTAGCATTATTTAGGGTAGTGCTAATCAGTTACCATTATCTGTTTGAGTTTATATTTAAATTAAAAAACTGTTGCTTCACAGTAACTCTAAAGAACCACAGGCATGCATTGATAACAATTTACCTTAAACACTTCCAAAATTTGATCCCTGTTTTTTTATATAGCAAATTGTAGAATATCTATCTGGCCAAACAGGAGTGATATTCCTCATTAAAATATATACTTTTTGGATTTCACGGCCAGCTAATCAAAAGAGCTTAGAAGTTAATGGTCAATGGGCAGTTGCGGTTATTGGGTTCCAGGTTCATTAGCGATCAATATCAGCCTTAGCGCTACGCACCACTTCCATCAATCGTCTGTGTGATTTGAAACTGCCGGGGACAAACGAGAGCAGTGGCATAAAGCACTCTGCAGGGAGACCCCAGCGCCGCAGAGACAGGCTCGTCTCTGTTCTAGTCTCCGTGCGCGTGATTTAATAACCTCTTCCGTGTTGACACCCGTGTTGAGGCAGTGCCAGTTGTGTTAGCAGATCTCAAGGGGGAAAGTAACAGTTGTGCTCTGTGACCACTGGGGTCCCTTCCCCAGGGGTTTCAGCAGCATTTGGGCAATAACAGAGCCACAACTGCAGTGTTTCATGGCAAAATTTACTGGCAAAATCAAGTAAGGAATATGTAGTTTCCCATTGAAAGCGGGTATAAAAAGACCAAAATAAAAGCATAAATTGTCACTTAGTGTGATTTATAGAGAATATCAATTGTTACTTTGAAAATAATAATAGTAAAAAAGCAACAACTTACTGGCAGTTAAAACCATCCTATTGCAGGTTCAATACTCAGTAAATATTCAAGTTATATTCTGCAATTTAGTCTGTGCACATGGTCTTTGGAAAGGGTATCTGGTGCTTTGGCTGAGTAATGATAAGACAATTAAAATACCCTAACGATTTTAGCAGATCTAAATGTTGCAGAATGGCCACAATAAATAAAGTTAAGATGATTTTTAAGTGCACCTTACTTTATTATATATATAAAACTATGGATATCAATGCGGGGAACTCACGTAAATGCTAGCTGTTAAAGGCAGCCAGTTCAAGAAAATTGCAAATCCGTGCTACAGCAAAACATTAATATTGGAGATTAAACATAACTAGAAGTTTGATAGAAGAAAGGAAAAGTAGTCTGTGTTCACCCAGGAGCTGCTATAAATAAACCCAGTGCTGCAATCACTCCTTAGCGGTTGTGCTGGCAGCTCAGATTGTGCCTAAATCAACCCTGACAACTGGGTTAAAATGTTTTAAGTCTGTCTGAGCAGCAGAGTTTTGGCAACTGGTTGCTGCAACACCAGTTTTTAGAAAGCTCTCTATTAGAGGTCAGCTGAACTGCAGACCAGTCAGCTGAGTGTTTGCCCAGTCAAATTAATAAAAACCGTGATAAAGAAGAGGGTGAAAGGGCTCATGGGCATCTGCGACATGCAAGGAGGGAAACAAATTGACTTTTATAAAGGTATGCCCTGGTCACGACAGCTTTCCAAAAGTCAACAGCGTGCATGTAAATGCTGACGGAAGGTTTCTGGATTGCTACAGGACATTTAATGAGGCGTTCATCAACGGGTCCCAAAAGAATTCTGTAGCTGCAGCGTGAGAAGAAAGGCCTCTGCATAGATTAAAAACTGCCTAAAGACAGGACAGAGCACAAAATGACAAGTTTTTCAGGTGTAGAGAAAATCTTCCCTGAGATCCCACCAAGATCTGTGCTAACGCATGAGGAATTCAAGATATCCATAAAAAAAGATGAAAAAGAGCAAACAGTGCAATATCAGAATCTGATGATTAGAGACAGAGGATGCAGAAGCAAAGATGAACTGTGAAGAGATGCAGAAGGACTTTCAAATAAGGAGTCAATAGGTACTGAAACTGCAAAATTTATTCAAGTCAATTAGGAAAATGCAGATGTGCAGTGAAAATGCACTTGCAGGGAAAGATAATCTACATTTACCTACACGGTGCAGGATTTAGGAGCAAGGTCATGGGATTTAAAAGCAGCAGTTACAACATCAGTGCAGAAATTCAGGAAAGCCCGAGGTGTGGGATCGTTTGCACACGCACAGCCCCGGTGCGGTCATGCCTGGTGGTGCCCGCAGCCGCCAGGCGGTGTGGGGGCAAAAGCCATGGGACACCCCCGGCCTGGGACACCCCCGGCCTGGGATGGCCCGGCCTGGGACAGCCGGCTGCAGCGGGCATGTGGGCAGCCAGGCATCACTGGCGGCACGGGGAGGACCAGTTGATTTGCTTCCAAAACCAGAAGCAGGGGGCATTTAGCTCACGTAGTGGATACAGTTTTCAAAAGGAGATCACTGAACGTTCCTTGGAAATCACTAACGTTCACACTTCAGTAATCGCAGCAACCGTGAGTGCTTGAGCCCAAGGTTGGACTGCACCTTGATGTGCAGCAGTGTCCCTCAGGACAGTCACAAGTCCCAGCGCAGAGCGAGCAGCTCAGTTTTGCTTCTGTGCGGGGGGCCGGGCATGCCAGCACCGAGCCGTGCAGGAGGTGACGGACCGGCGCGTGCAGCAGGAAGGTGCCGGGGCTGCCCTGCACCCCTGCAGCCGGTGCGGGTGCTGGTGAGCGGAGCAGGACGCGGCCCCCAGCCCAGGGCCGGCGTTTCTGCTGCCTGCACACGCCCCGCTGCAGCTCGAGTTGCCTTTCGCCAAAAGCAGAGGTACGAACAGGTAGGTGCCACTAAAACTGAGTTCCACTTAGTGCTTTGCATGTCAAGCACCTATTGTTTTTGTTTGTTTGCTTTCAGCTCCTCTTCCAGAATATTTCATAGCGGTTTTGGCTGATGTGTTGCAGGGATTAATTGCCGTCAGGCTAAAGAGACTCTTTCTCTCAGACTTGCAGTTTCCTGCTCAGTAATTTCAGATTATATGTGAACACCTTTGTTTCTCTGGCCCCATTGTTACTTCAGAGCAAACCAGTAGAAATTATTACGACAACTGGTTACAAATGGTATCCAGCCACCTCGCTCAGAAATTTGATTCGTTTCAGAGAGAGAGGCTTAAGAGTTATAGTAAAAACTACTTAAGCTCCTAACAAAAATATGGAGATTGTCACTAAAAAGTATCTACTTTTCCACAGAACTAAGAAGCAATAAATGTTTTATTAGTATTTAGAAAATTCCTTGGTAATGCAGGGAATTATGGTGTGGTAACCTTTTACCTTGGCACGCTCCAAATTGGCCTGAGAGCTACTGATATAGGTAATAAACCATCTGTGTTACTTACAGAGTAATTACAGAAACAGCTGCAAGACTGCAAAATACTCCTGCAGAAGTCAATGGCTTGCAGTCAATCTATGGGAGATACCCATGAAGTCATAGGAAAGGGAACATGTCACTGCCAATGTAATTCACGTCAAGTTGTTAGCCAGGCGCTGCACAAAACTGCTGAAGAAATTTGCTCTGGGAACAGACCCGGGGGCTCGGGGCTGGTCGATGGCAGCGCCTCGCCCTGGCAGTGGTTCCCTGCACAGTTAATGGTGAAGTGACAGCAATGCATGCAGCGTGGCATCTACGAGGAGGTGGGAAGGAAGGAGAAAGTAGCATATTTTGCAAATGTAACAAATCTGTTTATTGAGAGAAAAAAAAAAAAAAAAAAAACAGAAACCAAAGAAAGGAATAGGGCTGGCCAGAAGGGTTTGCAAAGAGACCTAAACAACAGAGCTAACAAGGAGACCAGTTGCTGAATTCATTAATGAGAGGTACAGTACACACACAATGACCAGAAGCTCTTAAACCTTTCTTACATACATAGCAAAGCTCTCTAAATAACACGTCCTCTCAAGCAAGGGCTAAGGGCATGCTCAGCTAGGATTATCCCATATTAGCCCATTGCCATGGTTACGTGTTCTTTCCTCAGGTGCCTGCTGCAGGCCACTGCATCCTCAGGTGCCTGCTGCATCGTTTGGAGGCTGCTGGGGCAGTTTCCTAGATCTGTACTTCTGTGTCACTTGGATGCTGTCTTGGACCAGAATAGCTCCTGGCCTGGATCAGCACGTGAGCTCCACGGTGTGAAAGCGCCGTGCCTCTTGGGCGGCCCCAGCAGCCCAGGCGTGCGTGAGACCTCCACACGCACCCAGAGGTGGGCGCCCGCTCCCGAGGGCTGGCAGCAGCACCCTGCTGGGCGATGTGCCGCGAGGAACATCCCTCTGGGTGGTGTGCTGCGAGGAACATCCCAATGGGTGGTGTGCTGCGAGCAGCATCCCGCTGGGCGATGTGCTGCATGCAGCATCCCACTGGGCGATGTGCCGCAAGGAGCATCCCACTGGGTGATGTACCACGTGCAGCATCCTGCTGGGCAATGTGCTGCAGAGGCCGTGGTCATTATTCCAATGTGAAGCACTGTCACTTCTCTCAGTCTGGCTGGAGGAAAGAAACCTCAAGTCTAAATTACTTTATCACCACCTAATCCAGCTCTTTCACTCTGCTGCTCTTGATAAAGCTTTTGCCTTGGCTTAGCACTGATCAAAGTTTTTTTTTTTTTTTTTAGCAATCACATTCAATCGTGCTTTTCTGAGCTTTCTGCAGACAATGTTGTAGGATAACAACATTTTAGTTGGAGAGGGAGAATAGTACTAAATATGTCATCAGTAGTCTCCTGAAGAAAAAGCTCACTCCATATGTCATTGCTAAAAACTGCTGGATTTACCTGTTGATTAAGAAGTAAGGAATATGTAAAGTATTTACAGTGATACGAGATTGCTTGCTATTTCCCCCCAAATTCATCAGTACTAATTTTCCTGAAGTAGATCCCTCTAATGAAACACGGCTACCTTAAAGGTCTCCAGTTTGCTAAGGAAATGAATTGACTCTCACCAAGAATATCAGTTTATGTGGCATAATGCTTGCTGGTGGCAGTTTCTAGCAGCAGCAGTGTCTCAGTGCAGCCTGGCTGGGTTCAGATGGAGCTGCAGCAGAGAGGCAGCGTGGGCTCCAGTCCAAGACGTGGCTCTGGCTCACGGCAGGACAGAATTTCCAGCCCCAGGAACCCTCCCGGCCCTATTTTGTTCCTTTCCCAGTGGTTTTGCCGATCTTGCACCTTCACTTGGTAGGTTCAGCCTCAGTCAGAATAACCAATGTGCTCCAGTTACTCTCTGTCTGTAGACACTAAGGTCCTTACAAAATGAATGGTGCTCAAAGTGCAGAAGGGTGTAAAATTCGGTCTCCAGACAGAACTGAACAGATACAATACAAGCCAGCTAAATGCTAAACTTTACAAATATTACACTGATGGTGCCTGTATCACAATGTGCACATTGCTTGCAATCTCAAAATGTATGCTTGGCGAAAGAGGATATCAGCACGTTCAGCACCATGCTGCGTTTGTCACTATTTTAATCTATACATTATTCCTCACTGGCATGGATGTTTATGTGTAACTTTCAGCCACTGTGGCTGTAGGTGATGCCTCTTCCCCTTGTTTTTGATGTGTCAGTCCCACCATGCCAAATGGCACTTGCAAAAATAAATCTGTAGGAGCGGCAGAACTTGGCTGAACTGGAGACACGAGCGTTGCCAGGCGCGGGTGCACGCGGCGTACCTGCTCCTGCAGGAGCCTTCTGTTCCCCGAGCTGCTGCTCCTCACAGGCAGAAATGTTGAGCAGCAATGAGAAAAATGGGTGTCCTCCCACCACATCTATATTTATCTCATGGCAATGCTATGGTTTAATATGTCTTGGCGTCCACTGTTCTTCTGTCAAAAGGAAACACCCTTTTGGAAGGATGCAAGGTCTGTTCCTTTCCAGGAATTGACCAATGTCACCAGAAGAGCTGTAGGCCCCTCTGGTGTCCCTTGCCACAAGGGTTGTTACCACCCACAGTGTAAAACAAATCAGACCATGGTCGTGTTCCTTTTCTCCCTGGAAGCTCTGCAGCTCACTCACACTTAGTTATGAGCGAAGTTCAACCTCTGAGGGAACGTGACCAATGAGACCACTTTTACAAAGCACTTCTGAATGCTTCAAAGCATCAGCAGGCAAGCATGGTTTTTGTCATTTAATTTTATTTTCTTTGCTTTTCTTCTTTCTGTTAAATCTGAATTCATCTCTGCATCACATATCAGAGCAGTACATGGTGCCAGCAGATTGCTTTTGTCGCTGCCTTGCACTTCCCCTCAGAAGCACAGGCTCTGGAAAATTCACCTTCCCTAGAGTGCAGCAGCCAAGTGACATCCAAACCAGTGGGAGATCTCACTGATGGGGAAGTGACCTTTATTTAGAAAATCCTCAAGCAAGGTGATTCTGTGCATGCCCTCTGACACTCACTGCCCCACAGGCACCAGATGTGCATGTGCCAGTGGCCAGGCCAGGGTCTCCAGTGCGACACTGGGGACAAGGGACACTGCCTGTTTTCACTGCTTCTTTGGGGTTCCTCCTGAGTGGCAACAACAAGCTTGGTTTTGGACAAACATTTATCCCCTTTGAAAGTCACAGCTCTTGTCTGCTGGTCCTCCAAGGCTCACACACATTTCAGGCTGCAGTCAGACCGACCTCAGGATTTCTGGCAGGGACCTCAGCAAGCACTGCTGCAGCAGCTGGGAAAGGGAGGGGTGAACCTGCCGTGGCCGCAGCACCGGTGTCCCCATGCCCCTCTGTGCTGGGCAGTGGCACTGCCTCCGTGCCCAAAGGGATTTCCACTGCGGCTTGAAGCTCACCTGCAGCACGCTGGGTGGGGACAGCTGTGCCTCGGAGGGATGGGAATGGCAGAACCATCAATTCGGGCATTTCCTGAGCCTCCCCTCAGGTACCCAAGCTTCCCTCCTCTGCAAAAGTCTCCTGGGGATGCTGTGGGACTGGGGACTGCAGATCCAAAGTGGGGACAATAAGGGCACTGCCTCCGTTTTGCTTAGTTGAATGCAATACAGAAATCACAGCTGTGAAGCTTCAGAAAGTCAGCCTGGTCCCCAAAATGGTGGTGCAGAGGGTGGTGCGAGCGTGGGCTGTGCTCTGCCACCAGCCAAGGTGTTCCGGGAGGTGTCAGCAATAACAGTGACAATAAAGTGGAGCAGGTGCAAGCTTCCTTTAGTTTTATTCTTCTGAAATTCAATTCTCATGGAAATATTGCTGTTTTAAAGTGGCATATGGGCACATAATCCTGTTTGTGGTTCCCCCCATGTACTTCTGAAATGGAGAGAAAGTAACCCTTGATTCAAGAGCCTGAAGTGTCTTGAGTTTTCTGGAGTCACAGAAGGATGCTACAGAAATGCAACAGCCGAGGTGCTTTCCCTGGAAGTAATTCAGAGATTCTTTCTATTCACAAACAAAACATTATTTCACAGCAGCAAATCAAGCTGAGTCTGATTTTGATACTGTCTATACCAACTGTGAGTTTTGCTATGCCACTAAGGGAAAAAATACTAAAACTTCATTTGTCACTTGCATCACTTTCTGTCTTTCATTCATGTAGAAAATAGTCATTAAATCTCTTTTTTTAAAAGACTTTCTGAAAGGCAGTTACATTTTCTTGAAAGAACAGAAATCATTAAATTTTGGAAAATGAAAGAAAAATGCAGAAATTAAAATAAGCAATCAGCTCTGCCCTGCACACATCCCGGGGCATGCGGCATCACCCGCAGCAGCCGCCTCGCCCCGCGGGGACGTGGGGAAGAAGGGCGCTCCTGCAGCCCGGGTCGCCCTGCAGAGCAAGGCTGAAGCAGGTAGCTTTGCTCTCAGCCGCGGGCCGTGTATTTGGGCTCGGACTGGGATTATTAATTTACATTTAAATTAGCACTCCCTGTAACAGGCAGAGGAAAGGAAGCAACCAGCAGCCAAGATTAGGTGATGACCTCAGCCTGTTAACTCGGTATAAGCAATGGTAAGGTGTTACACCAACAGGTGGGTAAACCTAACCTTGTCCTCCTGCGGTCGTGCTCGCCGCTGCTCTGGTGTATGTGCAAATGCTTCTGTTCAGGTGCGCTGCAAGAACTGGCATCCCCACCCTGCACAGCTCTTGGTGTCTCTCTGGGGAAAGCAACGGCAGGAAAACGATTCCCCACAACAGCTTATTGACTTGATTAGAAAATATTAGCTCCGCTTAATCTCTTCTAAAGTGTTTTTCAAACAGCTTGTGATACTTACATACATTTTGTTGAGAGAGAAGTTCAGAAGTTTTGGGGTTTATTCGGTTTACTGTTTTGGCTTAGTGCTGGAGGTTGGTGGCAGGGAAGGATGCTCAGCTAAATGTCAGGCCCCTCTCCTCTGCGGACGAACGCACAGCGGAGGAGACCCCTCTGCGTGCTGCTCGGGGTGGCAGGAACAAGCCAGCAGCACGTCCCTGGTTTCTAGCGGGCATCCCTAGCACATGTCACAGCAGAAGCAAATTTTTGATCCTGCTGTATAAAACTAATTAAGGAATTGGTGAAAGGCAGAGGTGTAAAGGAGGTCAAGATACCAAGTGAGATAAAAAAATATCTTTCTGAGGGAAGAAACTAGCAAAAGCTAAAGGGAAGGTGTTAAAGGTCAGCACGTTGCGGTGTCTGAGGGCTGGCAGATCGTCTGGCTTGTCCTCTCCTACGATGCAAGGCTGGGAAAGGCCTCCAGCCGCTCCCGCTCTGCACACCAGGACTTCTGCTGTGACATTACAGAGCGGGGCTGTCAAGAGAAGGGAAGGCTTCCACTGATGAATCACCTGCACGGTGACAGAGCTTGCTTCAAGTCTTAACTGTCGGATGCTGCTTCTCGTTATGCCTTCCCAGTGAGGTTAAGGATTGGGTCAGTAAACAGGATTTTTCTTCTTTGATGGCCTGCCACTGTGATCAGGTCACACCATGGTCTTTTTCTGATGCTTTTAGTATATCGAGCTCTTCAGATTTATACTGTCAGGCATTTCATTCAGCTCCAAATGATTTTTGTGGGTCTTTTCTGTAACTTTCCAATTTTTCAGTTTCATTTACAGAGGGAGATGTCAGACCGGTCCTGGCCCTGCTCTCACCAGTGCCACGTGTCGCTGCTGAGGCACTGCGCGCTGCTGGCTTGTCCAACAGGCATTGTCCATTTTAGCTGGAGTCTTGCTGGGAGCCACAAGAGCTTTCTGTGCGGAGGGTCCTCATGTACTGAATTTGGAAAATCCAAGATCGTCGCATCGAGCAGATCACATTTTTTTGTTGGTTTTCTCTTTGTTAAAGCAAGGCTTCTCTCTCCAGAAGGCACGTTGACTGCTACCAAGCGTAGTATTTAGTAGTATTTAGTAGTATTAAGCGTAGTATTTACCTGTGTACTTAATACTGCTTCCATCAGTTACGGTTTTCAGAAGCACTGGCGGTACAAGCACCAGGTATGCCACCAGTGGTCACGCACAGCACCTCCGAGGACTCCTCTAGAGACAAGAGTCAGGTTTGCTGCTTTCCGTGGCTGTGGCAAGAGTCAGAGAACAGACCTGCCTCCCCCGCAGGCCAAGTGCAGGCCCTGGGCCCCGCGCTGCAGCCGGCCGGGAGGCGAGGACCTGAGCTCCCGCAGCCAGGCCACGGGTGCCAGCTCGGCAGCACAGACGGCGCGCTGCGGGGGCAGCTGCTCTCCCAGCAAGCGGGGCCCGCTTGGGCGGGGGGCTCTTGCGCTGCCTGGCGACCCTGCCACGCTGGGAAGGAGGCGGCTTCATGCTGCCTACCTGCGGCCTGCCTGCCGTCGTCAGATATTCCAGGCACGGTGCGCAGTGTCCTGTGATGTAGAGCTCAGAGGAATTACAAGGAATGGGGAAAGGGAATGCTGCAGGAAATGGTAACAAGGGCCTTCCAATGCAAGTTTGAAGGTGTGAGGTCTTGCCAGGTTTGTTCTTTCAAGGATAGTAGACCAGGAATGGGGCTCATTTTCGCAGAGAACATGTTTGTAGAGATGTGTCTTGTGTTACTAGAGATAATCCTGGTTACAGCTCTTTTATTGGAATTTTTCCTCTCAATGTGATCGTCTTCAAGGGAAGAGGGATGAGAATACCTTCAACAATAAAATGTTTCATGTCCTACAAAGTGCTAACCTGACATATTTAGCATCTTCAGTCCCCTGGAGAGCTGATGAATAATAAATAATACAATAGAAAGAGCTGGTTGTGCACAGTTTTACACTACCTGTTTTGAGAATTCAAAGGGAATTGCACATTCAATAAACAGCTGGCTTGAGCACCTCCACACTGTTCCCTCTTGTCCAGCTCCATGCCTTGGTCCGGTTGGCTGTCAGTCCCAGTGGGTTCGCAGGGTGCTGGAGGAAGAGGAGCAGCTCCTCCTCTAATGTCCCTTCCCGAGCATGCACGAGCACGCAGCCGTGCCTCCTCCCAGAGCAGGCCAGCGCTGGTCTTACCGCTGGAGGAGCTGGCCGGCTGCGCTGCCCTCTCTCCTCTACGAAGCACCCGAGCGGGGAGGCGCTGGGTGGCAGGGCTGCCCTGCGGGGCGCACAGCTGTGGCCGTCAGCAGGGCATCCCCTGCCCCTTGTCCACGCTGCCCCTCGGCACCGTGGGCTCTCCTTCAGCCGCACGCAGCTCACGCAGCTCTCGGGGGACCGGCTCCATCCTCAGGTGAACTCTCAGCTGAGACTGAAACACAGTTGTTAAATTCCCGCGTTTAATGAGCTTCATTAATTTTGTCACTTTTCACATTTTCACGGTTTTATTTCCAGCAGCAGTTGGTTCTCCAGACAGCTTCAGGAAGCGGAGCAGCAGGAGGCACAGCGGGGGGCTGCCCAGGGTGCTGCCCCACGAGAGCTGAGTGGTGGCAGGCACCGAGCCCACCGTGCTCGGCAACTCTCAGAGCCAGGGTGAAGCTCAGGAGGGTTTTCAGGTGGGACATGAGGGCTTTGTTTCTGCTTGTGATAAATACTTCACTAACAAATTGATGACAATAGGATAGAATAGCACAGCATAGGATAGGATGGGATAGGGTGGAATTGGATTGGATTGGATTGGATTGGATAGGATGGGGTAGGATAGTATGGGATGAGATGGGATGGGATAGGATAGGGTAGGATGGGATAGGATGGGATGGGATGGAATGGGACAGCAGCGTTGTGTGTGGAAGTACAGGGAAGAGCTGATAACCTAAAAAAGGATGTCTAGAGAAAGGCAGATCTGCGTTAATGACACCTCAGCTCCTGAGCTACTGACTTGCCCCACATCTGACTCTAAACAACAACTAAATGTCTTAACACTGTTCAAGAGCAGCCTGTTGCCATTTTCCAGATCTTTTGGAAAAATCCCAGAGATAAAAGCCTGGGGAGAGTGAGGAGGATAATGCTGATGCCCAGACCTCCTCGGAGCTGCTGCTTCTCTGGCTGCTCATTATTTCTCTTTCACCTGTCGTGTTCTCAGGTGGTGGGTAATAGGAAGGCTGTAGAGAGGCTATTAACAAATGACAGGTGAGTCTTTCACATAACCTTTAAATGAAAAAGCCTGAAAGGCAAGAACTTATAAGAAAAAAGTAGGGAGTGGTGTGCACATTTTTCAGGAATAGCTGCTGAATGAAGCAGTTCTGCTCTGCAGGTCAGGTCTGCTTCCCCTGGCATATTCCTTTCTACAGAGAGCCAGAAGAAGCTCCAAACCCAAGGAAGGGGAGAGCTGTCTTCATCTGGAGGGATGTCATCTTTGTCAATACACTGTACTCCTGCCGCCAGGATCACACGGGATCCACACAACTGCTGGCTGTTAGATGCATGATGGGCACCCAACATGCGTGGCTGCTGCGCCCGCTCGTGGTGCATCACAGTCCGTGGTGCCACCATGACCTTGTGGGGATGGACATTTCTCCGGGATCGTTGTTTATCTTTCCATGGTAAACCTGGCTTTGCAAAGCGCTGTATCAGGTTGCACCACTGAGAAGTGATTGCACAGCTCCAGCAGGTGATCTGGGGTAAGAATCTAGAAAAAAGGTTGGGCGGTTGTGGGCACCAGGTGATATAACTAACTGCAGCACCCTATTGCTTAGCACTCCAAACTATGAGGATAGGTTCGTATGAAAGTAGATTTTCTGCACTTAAGAACGCTGTGGAAAATATTCAATTAAGCAATTTCTGAAAAGTCCATGGAAAGTCTATTTATGCAGTCAATTATCTCTCAAAGAGAAAATTATTTCTATTTTATGGAAGTTGAGGGAAATAGATCACTGCTGTTAGCAGGCCATTTGTAGAAGAACACATTTTCATTATAGTGTGCGTTACAGAACATTTTAGTTATGTGTGTATTTGTATAAAACTGCACATCCTTCTCATCATGCTCATTAAAAAACATATATTTAAAGTAAAAATAACATGGATCAAATGTTATTGATTGAAAAAAGAGTGCAGAGCAATGAGAGTTTGAAAGACAAGAATATGCCTCGTTATCCTGAGAAGGGTGTGAGCTCTTATAAAATAATAACCCATCATTATAAAAGTGGACCTTTTATATAGAATAGAATAGAACGTTTAAACATTCAGGTGAAATTAAAGAAAACAAAACAAAACAAAAACCTATTACAGATCAGTTAGAATTCATATCCAATTACTTACTTAGAGAATCTTTCCAGTTCAGTCAAGAAGAATCACAGGTAATAAATCTGAAGTATTAAACAGTCCTTAATTTGGCAGTTACAGCAATGGTAGCACAGACCGATGACTATGGTAATGCTGCACACAATGCAGTAAGAAATATTAATGATTGTTACAAAGAGAAAATTCAGCCCAACATTTGGATACTTGAAAATACAATACTTTCCTTATAAACTAACAATAATTCTATAATGAAGTAACCTGGGAAAGTGCCATTCTAATTAGGACTGGGCTCTTTGAAATATAATACTTCTCAAGAGAATTACAATGAACTTCTAAATTGGTGAGATTTAAGTGTTTGTCTGACAGGTGAAGGATTACTGGCACGGTTGCAGATGCTCTGTCCATCGCTGCTCAGGCTGGCTTCAGAAATGCTTGTGGCATTTTGAGGCTGTGCCTTAAAGCCCGTCTGATCTCCAAGGGAGGCTTGTCAGATGAGGCTGCGAGGATGAGGCTGCTCATTCGTAATCTGAACATTGGAAGCTTTTAAGCTGAGATCAGACGATTTTATGGCTGTGAAAGTAAATAACTTTGCCTTCTTGAGCTGCATTGTTCTTCCTGGAGAAAAGTGAACCGAGAGGCATTGCCATAGGAGAAATGCAACTGCCACCAGTAAGGGGACACAAAAAAAGAAAGGGAGGGAGAAAAATGGGTTGAGGAGCATATAGGGGTAGACATAACGTGACCAGGAGGCGTGGGTAGGAGGCAGCAGGTGCTCTGGCACTGAGCCCCGCTGCGCCTCGTGTACGTGCGATCCTGGGCAGGACCTGCTTCTGCACGCGGGATGGGACGCGACGCCGACGCACCAAGCTGTCTCACTCACCTGCCAGATAATTTCTTTCCTTTACACCTAGTCTGTGCTGACACTTCAGATGCTGAGCTTCACTGCACGCATAGGGAAAGTCAGTCATAGACACTCGGCTGGATGAGGCCCGCAGCGACCTGTGCCAACCATGCTTCTGGCTGCAATGCTGCAGGCGGGTTACTGGGGCTGGCAAAACCTCCTCCCGTTTTGTACGGCACTTGGCACAGCAAGGCCCTCATTCCTTTGCCTCCTTTTTGTGATATGATTCATTGACTGAAACACAGTTATGATGAAGTATTTTTCTTGTTGTTTTTATATGTATTGAGTATTTATCCTTTATAATTCCCAACAGGTAAAATCTGAATTGTCTCCTTAGAAAAGGAGGTTGATTGTCTGTTTGGAGGAATTTGAAGCAGAAATGCTGGGAGCACGGCTCCGGGAAAACAGCATTGGTGTAACCTTGCACAGGAGTCTGATGGGTGTCCTGACAGGTTTATGCTGTTCCCTGTGGGGCCAATGAAGTTGCTCTTCTCAGCTGCAAAGAAGGATTAAGTCTTGAGGAAAGGTATGCATTTTACTTTTGCATCTTAAAATCCAGAAAATGAAAAAGGGCACATCAGCACTTCTTGACCGAGCTGCTTTACTTTCTCCAGAGAGGAAAAGCACACAGCAATTTCTACCTGCTTAGCACCACAGGTGAGTTTAATTCTTACAATCAATCAACTGGTAGATAGACATGGAAAATAAATATGCACAGAGAATGCACTGAACTTTTAAAATAATAATTGTTCCTTTGGGTTGTTTTGACTTCCTTAACCCCTGTGGCCTCCACAGTGCGAAGCTGCATAGCCCAGGACTCCCCGGTGCCCTGCTGCAGCCGGGTGCAGGCAGAGCGGGATGTGCGGCGTGGGGCAGAGTCCTGCTCGGGGACACCTCGGCTCCCCGCTGCTGCTGCGGAGGGGTGAGGGGACCTGTGGGGAGCAAGCGGGGATGGCCCCGAGCTGGGGGAAGCCCCAGCAGAGCCAGGGCTGAGAGACTCCTGCCTCCCATCCCTGGAGGTGCGGGCTGGGGACAGCCCTTGCCCTGTCCGCCTGGAGCCCGTCTGTCCCACAGCCACTCCACATCTGTCACACAGCTTCCCCACATCTGTCTCACAGCCACCCCACATCTGTCACACAGCCTCCCCACATCTGTCCCACAGCCACCCCACATCTGTCCCGCAGCCACCACACTTCTGTCACACAGCCTCCCCAAACCTGTCCCACAGCCACCCACATCTGCCCCGCCGCTGCCCCACATCTGCCCTGCAGCTGCCCCATGTGGACGCACAGCACCCACTGGAGACTCGGAGCTGCTGGCGGGCTGTCCTGGAGGCGATGAACGTGATCCTGCCAGGACCTCCCCAGCTTTCTCAGCTCCATCTGGCTGACAATTAACTGAACCCTTCCTGTCCTGAGCTAAATCCCTTTCTCATATGTAATCTCTTCCACGATGATAAACCAAAGCTACCAAATTAGTATGTAAGGACCATTCTATTTGCAGAGAGGGATGCTGGACATGGCTGTGTTGCACTTTTCCTTAGATGAGGGAAATTACTGAGTGTTGATCATTCCCGAGAAAAACAATGGGTATATTTCCTTCATATTTTTCAACGTGGTTTGAGAAGCTGGTGCCAGACGGCTGCAGGCACTGCGTATATCAGAACAATTGGTGGATTATGATGCAGAGAGGACTGGTATCCCACACACTCCCATTTAAATCATTATCAGAAGAATGGTTTCTTATCATCCATTCTTGTTATTATAGTCCTTGTGAACGGGAGGGCATAAATTGTCTGAATAATAATGAGGCTGGATTTGGAACAAAATTACTCCCCAAACATTTGGCTAATGCTGGAGGCAGCAGTGAAAATGGAAGAAGAACCTAGGCATGCAGGAAAGACATTACTGGTTTTACGGTTACACATCTTTGGAGAAGAATAAAACGTGATGGCCCTGACCAGCGCTAGCCAAGTTTCTCTCTCCACTTTCTTGACTTTTCAGTTTGGCTTTCTCCCATCAATAAGAGAGCAAAGTGAACTCTTTCTGTCCTGCCATCCCAACCTAGGCCTGGTTTAATCATTGGGCAGGACAACCAGGAACAGTTTTCTTTCAGCAGGAATGAAGTTCATGTCCCTACTTCATATTTGCATGTCAGCATATCCTGTGACAAATGCAGATCTCCTGGGAGAACACTTCTATAGCATGAGCGACATCCTGTTTTTCGTACCGGATTTCCATATCTGAGGCGGGGGTCGCATGTCGGCGTGCAGCCAGGCAGCCCGCGCTCGGCATTTGCTGCTGCCAGGCGTCTCCCCAAGGGACGGGGCTGGTCCCACGACCTTCTGCTGTGGGAGCCCGGGATGACCCGCCTGCGGCAACCTGGGCTCTCCTTCTGGTCTTACCTGAAGAAGGGCACAGACTTTGCCTTTCTCCCCACGTCGGGATCTCCCCAGGTCTCCGTGGCCTTTCGGAGAGGACCAAGGCCTCGCTGTGACATCTGCCAGCTGGCTCGGCGCTCTGGTACCACAGCTACTGGAGTTACTGGGCCTACAACTACTGGTGGGGCTGCAAGTGGAAATAATTTTGTGGCCAGAACGTTCTCCACGCCTGACCCAATGCCGCTGGAGCACTCTCCTTTCAATAGTGAACCACAGCACAGAGGGCCACAACACAGCGGGCTGCCACGTGCCTGTTCCTGCTCCTCTCCCTGCTTGCATCCCCGACCTGCCGCTCTGTGTCGCGTGGGGCGGGATCTGTCCCTGCCCCTCCGCCTGCTCCTCGCGTCTGCCAGCTGCGTTGGTCTCCCTGATATTCCTGAAGACAGAGGAAACACGGCTGTGCTCCCCGATGCCTTTTTGCATCACATGTGCTCTCAAGACAATTCTTTAACACCAGAGAAATAGACATTCCCTGGGAAAATGGATTTTGTCACCTTAAAGGAAGACAGATTTCCCTATGTAAACAAGATACACCCCGTACCACCCTCTCGCTTGGTTCTCCCCTAGAAACAAAGCCTGAGCACCTGCTGCACCAAGGGGACCTGGACTTCATGCAGCCTCCCTGGGCTGGCGCCGCCCGCGCCCCGTCCCCAAGGCACACACGTGTCACCTGGCACCCCGGCAGAGGCACGCGGCACGAGCTGGTTTGGGTTCTGCACTTGACACTGAATTCAGGTTACAGGATGCTTTGGAAGATGGCCCTTACGTGAGGAGCAGTGAGGAGAAGTAGGTGACAGCTCCACCACAACTCATGCTGGCTTTGGGCTTGGCAAGCAAGCCCATGCCCTCAGCAGCTCTATAGCTTCCAATGGATGAATGCAGATCTCATATGGAATCAAATATTTATTCAGAACCATGTACAATAAAGCATTTATGAGCCTTTAAAATAAGGTAAATTGTCTCAATACAAGATAAACCTCTGATGTTTAATAACCTGTATTATAATAAGTATCTGCTTTGAAAAATAAGAAACGAAAATTGAAGTCTTTCAAGCAGAGCAATCACTCACTGCTGCAAATTGGTTTACAAGACATTTTAATATACCACCGAATTATTACAGCGACTGACCAGCACACGTGGCACCCTGGGAAGGCAGCACTATACCTGCCAGACCTCTGCAGCAGCCAGAAGGAGATTTTAAAATAGTCCCAGGGATATCATTTCTCAGGACATGACTTCAAGCCAGGAATGCATTTTAAAGCATCTAGTGATGGACATACTAAAAGGCAGAGAACACAAATCACCTGAGACTCGTGCATGCAAACCGAGGCAAAATACGGCATTTCTTTCTCCTGTCCCCAACCTAAAAGTGCAGCTGGCTTTTCACAACATAGTTATTTGCTCTGTAAAACATGTATTCTGCAGATGCATGGAAAGCAAGCAAGGCAGTGGCTCCTGCTTTGGAGAAATCATTTAGGAAGAAGAAATAAAGCACTGTAAAAGAACAGGATTTTTTGAAGGGTCTATGGTGTATGGGATTGCTGTCTTGGTGTTTTCAACAGAAGGCAAGCAGAATCCTGAGAGACATCATGGTGCCGTAGATCAGCCCCAGAAGCAGCAGAAGCTCCTGCCAGTGCAGGAAGCCGAGGATGGAAGCCTACAGGTGACAATGAAGTCCAAAGAGCCAGTGTGCATGTGAGCACACACTTGCTCATGTGACGAAACACCGAGCAAATTGTTTCATATCAATAACTCAAAGTAGGGGAAACAATCCTGATGAAGAAATTTAAGAAAACTGAGAGACTGTTGTATGATAATGGGCAGAAATGGAGTTGTCAATGTATCCCAGAATACAATGCTTGCAAAAACGGGAATATTAAAGCTATGAGGACTTGTTAATGAAAGCATAGAAAGAGAATTACTTTATGATTGGAAACAATTCCTTGGCAGTAATGATTTGTAATGAGTTGCTCTTATTATACATCATCATATGCTTCTGTATAGTGGTTGAACTCTGTGTAAAAGAGCCAGCGTTTTCATCTGCTGTTCTCTCTGCTTAGCACGTTGCTGTCCAATTACTTACATAATCCAATTAAAATGGATGGATTGTATAGTAATGTATAAGTAAGGATAATTACCTCATTTATCCATGTAAATAAAATATCTAATTATATAGCTTCTGTGGCAACACTGAAGGGAAATACTTAAAAACACAGCAAGCGGAGCAGAGACCCAGCGCTCGGCCGGAGCGTGCTCGTGCGGAGCAGCACGTCCCTCTCGGGAGGTGGCAGCCGGGTCCTGGCCAGGGCACGGGCACGAAGGACAGCCTGGGCACTGCGCTGCTCCTGCACCGCGTGGGAACTCCTCACCATCCTGCCCTTCTGCTTTCATCTCCCTAAAATGGGCCTTCAGATCACAAAGTGTGGCCATGCCACTCCGTTCTCCTTTCTGCTTGTTCGCCATGTTTATTTTGAGTGCAGAAATAAAAAGATTTAATCCGTTGGAGGAAAAATGAAAGTTCATTGACATCCGCAGATCAAAGTCTTCACATTTTATAGAACATTGTATAAATAAGGAACAAAACAAAAGCACAAATCAGGAGAAAATTTGCATGATGTCCATCATTTTTTACCGTAATAAAGTGAATTAGCTTCTCCAAATAAGTTTGTCATATTTGGAAGAAGCTTCTTTCTTTCACACTGTCATATCATTACTCATTGTCTCAGCCTGATTTTTCTGGCTTCATCTATAAGTTTTCTGAGCGCTTGTACACAGGTTTGCCAGCTCATTTTCTCATGGGCATGCAGCAGCTCTCTGACAGGTAACATTTTGTATACCCTGTGCTGTGAAACAGTATTAACTCATCCAAAATGCATATTCTCAGATGAAGTTAGAGGTGATTTGATGGAAAAAAAAATGTTTTCCATTTATCAGCTGAAATAAAAAATAAAGTACATACCACCAGGCAATAAGCATAATTTTTTTTTTCTTTTGAGCAAACTTAAATGCGAATGTTTAAAATCCTTGTAAATTGCTCGGGTGCCGCGCAGCCGGGCAGGCACCACGGGCAGCGGCACAGGGGCAGCCCCGCCGCGGGTGGCAGCGGTGGCGGCCGGCTCTGGCCCTCCCTGCGGCCGGGAGCGGGGCTGCCGGGGCGCTCCTCACCTGCGGCCTGGGCACCAGCCATAAAAATAACCCCGCTTTCATTACTTCTGGCAAAGGTGTGTGGAGACCTCCTGGTAGCTGACGGAGGGTGAGGACCGAGCTAACAGATTATCTTTACAAGCTCCTATCCGTTTCTAGGTCCCTTCAAACACCTCCTACTTAATAGCGATGACAGGCAGGCTGAACTCCAGGACTTTTGCCTACTATTCCTGTTAACTTTCTGAGTTGCACTCACATTTTCATCACCTTATTAGAGCTTTCTGAGGCTCCTCCAGCACTGTTTGCCGGGATGGTTATTGTCATTTGGCTGCCGGCATGGAGCGGTAGCACAAAAGGTCCCCAGGATCAAAGTTACCTTTGCTGTTTGATTTTTAAACTGTCTTTTGCAACTGGACACTGCTCAATTATATTCTAATCACCGCAGTAATGTATTTTTTAGGCTGAACATGCAGGACGCTGGGAACCGAGGCAGCCAGCTGGCAGTGCCGCGGATGGCACGGCGCTGCGCTCCTCAGCGCGGCTTTGGACAAAATGGCTCCCCGCGGCCAGTACGCGCCTTCTGCGCCGAATGAGCAGCCAATTGCAATGCAAGCCGCAGGACGCGTCTTCGAGGGGTAACGCCGCCGGTCTCGGTGCCTGCAAGCACTGACCGATGCTCTTGTCTGCGCCTACACCCCGCTGGCCCTGGGGAGGGCGAGGGCGATGGCCCCCGCGGGACCTGAGCCCCCGGCCCTCTGGAAGCTCAGAGGCCCCCAGCCTCTCTCACCACCACTTTCACTCACTGTCTTCTGCCCATTTTTAGGTGCTATAAAGCAGGCCCCAGGCTTTGAGAGGCTCAGGAAGGCATGCTCAGGTGCACACCAGCTGCTCTCAACAGATCCCCTTTTTTCTTCCTCCAAAAAATGGAAACTTTATGTTTTGTGACACTGCCATGGCACTTTCTCTTCATCGCTTTTTCTGCCCCTACTAATAAACAACCTCTACTTACATTTCTAAGGTACATCTTGCAGATAGCTTCAATTTTAAATAATTCAGTTCTTCCCTATCACCTTTTAACATAAAATTAAGCCTTCCTCACCCTGAAAGCAATAAGAATACTTATGGCAGAGCAAACATTTCCTGTGCAAGATGCCAAAGGAGGCAACGCTGGGTTCTACAACAGACCCCAGGCCCCTGCCCCAGCAGAGAGCCCAGGAGGAGCCCAGCTCAGGACCCAGGTCAGGACCCAGTGAGCCCCAGCACTCCCCAGTCAGCAAAAGCAAATGCGTGTCACAGCTGGGAAACAAGGCAGCACTGTCCCCAGGCAGGTCTCTGGGGACGTGTGGATTTTACGTGAGGATTACAGCCCTCCCCCGGAGGCCAGCCCACGGGCTGCCAGCCCTCAGCCCTGCAGCGCGAGCCCAGGCTGCTGTCACCTCCCACAGTGTCACTGCCCACGGGGTGTCAGCACCTTGTCCCCGTGGCTGGCCCTGCAGATGTCCCCGTGGCCATCCCAGCCTGGTGGGAGCCCCGCGCAGCTCTGGCAGCCTCATCATCCAGTGTGCTTTTCGTTTATTTGTGGCGATGCTCTTTGGTCTGGAAGCTAGTACGTACCGATCAGCAAACACTAGAAAGCAAATATTTACATGCAGAAAGTGGAAAAAGAACACTTGCAGCTTCCTTGTGAGTAAATAATCCCTCCCTTATCTGCATGCTGTTCTCCTGTACCACATACAACCTTATAAAAACAAACAAACAAACAAGCGTGAAAGCAAAATATAACTGATACCTTGAAAATATTTTCATTTCCAAGAGAGTTTGTTATGGCAACTTTACCTTTACAGATAACAACAGAATCAGTGTTACAGTGCAGCAAAACATTCATTTAGTGCAAATGTTACTTTAAATGTGAGCTCAGCCCTTTATTGAGCATTTCCAAGACAAACTGCACTGCCTGTGTGAGAAAACCCAAACCACCTAAAATGTATGCTTGTGCTTTCTAACTTTCACATTTTCATTTCGGATATTCCAGCTGTGAGTCCTGAAGGGAAATAAATACAAAACTGAATGCAATAATAAGAATGAATAAAGCCCAGCAAGGATAATTAACCCACACCACGAGTCACCCTGTGGATGGCATTTCCAGCCACGGCAGCAGGCTGCGAGGCAGAGGGCGCGGTGCTTCTCCAAGCAGGGCTGGCCGTGCCAGGTCCCAGCTCCGTGCCACTGCTGCGCCCGGCCAGGATGAGGCCATCTCATGCCACTGCCTCTGGGAGCAGTGGAGGCGCAAAGGAAAAGAGAAAAGCTGATATCCAGACAGGAGAAAGGTAAAAAATAGTCTCGGAAGTGGACGGAAGAGGTGGCGATGGCTGCACGTGGCTGGGCAGCTCTGCCGCAGGGGCACGCGGTAGCGCAAAGCGGCTTAGCTGGGGGGGGAAGCCCCCCAGGGCCCTCTGCATCGGCACGCTCTGCAGTCACCGGGCAGCAGGAGGTGCAGAGAGAAGATCCGTGAGGCAGCAGAGCAGCGCGGCATTTGCTGGGTGAGCGCACCCCTCTCCTGCTGCATTGTGCTTTCAGCGTATGCAGGTAAACTGAGCAATGTAGGCAAAGCAGACCGGTACCTGACACGCAGCAGTGATTCACAGGAAGCACTTCACAACTCACAAAGTTGTAAAGTATGCGTTTATTTCGGCGCCGGGAGTGTAAGGGATATCTCCGCAAAGTTACGCTCACCTGTTGTTAGCCCACGCCTCCTTTTTGTTCTCTAAAGTATTACATATGCATTAAGTTTCACAACCTGTCTACGTATTCATTTTCTAACCCTGCCTAGCCCCGCTTCATATGTTAATTATCTTCTTCCTTCTTCTGCGCTTGCGTAGAGCCCCTCTAGTGGTCATCCAGGTGGTCGTCCTGATGAAGTAAGGCGTCTTCCTCAGAGTTGAACTTTTCACCTTCTCAGTTGGCGCGTGCTCTTTAGGCTCCTGGATCTCATCCAGACCATAGATATGGCCTCCGCTGGTCCTCTCCTTGTTTCACCTGTTACTTATTTCCTAAGGAGGATGCTAATGCCACGCTTCAGTACCGTTAGACAAATCATGTAGAAATTTCTCATTACCCCTTACCCATTGTTTATTGTTTTTGCCTTAACTCAGCAGTACCTTCAAGAGAGGTTCAAACACAGTTGAGGAACATGTTCTGGAGGCTGCTGCCTCCTGGCTCACGAGGAGGCCACTTTCCACCGGCCCCTGCGAGTCGAAGCTGCTGGCACCGGCAGAGCTTCGCGCTGTGCGGGTGGCTCAGCCCAGCTCAGCCTGGCTCAGCCCGGCTCGGCTTGGCTCTGCCCACAAGGCAGAGGGCAAGGGCAGGTGCCCCGGTGCAGGCTGTGGCTCTGCAGGGCAGCGGGCTGCTCCCCACTCAGCACCACCAAAACCACGCACAGGGCCGCACAGGGCCGGTGGGAGCCGCGGGGTCCTGCCGTCTCCCTTGCACTTGTTATGGGCTAAAGGTATGCAAAGGGGCGATTCAGCATAGCTCAAGCAATGTGTGGGAATTCATTATGGTAATTCAATCACTGCCTCACGTGATGTCTTTGTTTAAAAAAATTAGGTAAATGTTCTGCTAGTGTATTTCTATAAAACGGGTGCAGAAATGTGTAGCCACAAACGGATGACTGCTGGGCTGGCAGGGTACGGACTGGCTGTGTGTCAGGGCCTGCTTCTGGTTCCAGTCCATGCTGTGCTGGCAGCCTGGAAACCTGCTCCGGGAATATGGGGTAAGCAGAAGCTAATGGGCTCAGCAAGGCTGAGCTTGCTAATGTAGGATGAGGAACAGCTGCCAGCCCTTCACCAAAGGATGCTGGGGTTAGTGGGCATCCCAAGCTAAATGCATCTTAGTCATGTCCCACTATGATGCAAAAAACAGTGACTTGTGAATGAGGAGGCACAACCATGAGAAAGCCCTGCAAGAAACACGATGTTACACTTCTGTTCTGCTAAAGAGGCCGCAGCTGGCCCAGGCCACCTCCTCAAAGAGCATGGTGCCAGCGGAGGCAGCCCCTGCGGGCGTGGAGGTCTCCAGGTGGCCTCGGGGAGGTGCGAGGGGTGGCCGCCTTCCAGCTGCACCAGGGAGGCTGAAAAGGGCGTGTTAAGGAGTGCTTTAAAAGGAGTCGTGCTGCTGCTGCTTCAGGAGCATCAGTTCTGGGAGGGAAACAGTGAAGGCAGGAGGCACAAACTGCTGAGTGAGGCTGCACAGCCCCTGCAAGGAGGGGTGTGAAGGGTGTGTGGGGTGGGGTGGGATGGGATGGGATGGGATGGGGAGGGCATACAGGGAGGGCATACAGGGAGGGCATACAGGGAGGGCATACAGGGAGGGGTGGCCCTGGGGTGTTTTCCATCACTGAGTGCTGGAGGTGGCACCACTGGGTGTGGGAGGATCAGCCCTTGGCAGTGCCTGGGCAGCTTATGCTAAATGTGTCAGAAAATTGATTTAGTTAACAGGTCTAGAAAATAAGTGGTAGGTAAAGGAGATGTGATTTCATATAAGTGGTTCTTAGTGGGGTCCCACAGGGATATTTTCTTACTCTGCTGCAGGTGTGCTTTGTTATATGTCCTGGTGGTGTGTGTTGAGGTGGTGAATACAAATCACAGGCTGTGAAATAATGGATGAGGGCAGGTTACGTGTAGTGGGTGAACTGAGCTGTATGGTAAAATAATAGCATTTCCTCCAGCCCAGTGGCTTTGTGGGGATAAAAACAGCACTCCCATGGGGGTCGATGGGAGAACCGTTCTTTGGAAAACAGTAGCTGCAAGGGACCCTGCAGATCGTGACCCAAGGGCTTTGCATAGACTGTGGCGTTTTGTTCATTTTTTCCAATAGCACAATGGTGATATTTAGCCTGTAGCTTTGTTGTCTGGGTGCTACAGGTTAAAAAGCTTTGCATGTGTGTCAGTGGAAAAATCCAGGTGAGCACATCTCACTGATACGGCAGATACTCACTCGAAGTATAAGCTTGTTGCTTATGTGCATTTAACTTTTGCTTGTTAGCGCGTGAAAGGTTTTGCGTGTCAGGGCAGAAGCACAATTAGATTCCCTGTTCTGAAGGGGGGGGTTCACTGTGTCCTAAAGAGGTGAAAACATCGTGCAGGGGGCAAGGAGGCACCAGGAGGAGCGGCAGCCCGGGAGAGGAGTGGCTGAGGGCACAGCCGTGCCGCCCGGGCAGAGGCAGAGCTGGCGGGACAGACATGGCAGGTGGTAGCAAAAGCCTTAGCCAGGTCTTAGCCCGGAGCTGAAATCGCTGTAGGTGAAAAGGTGCATGGGGAAAAACAGGGTTGGCAGCAGCTCGCCCCTGCTCTGTGTGCTGGGGCACTGCTGCTGTTCCCAGCTGAGAGGGGTCACTGGAGCAGGGTGGAGGAGCTGGGACTTTGTCCCTTGCTTTCATCGTAAGCATCATACGTGTGTCAAAAGTCAAATGTTCCTCTAATCAAAAGGCAATATAGATGCCGTGTTCATTTATCTAACAATATGTAAGGCTGTTTTTAGCCCAACTGTGTTAGGTAACAGGTGGATAAAGCTTATGCTTTATGTTCAGTTGACCACTTTTCATAGTGAAAGGAAATAACTTCTCTCGCAGAGGAGAGGTTTCTGGTGCAGATTTGTACATCAACTAGCAATGGAAGGCAATGCTCAACTGAATATTTGTTGATATAAATATTTATTTTATATTATTCTGTTGACTTCAAAATAGCTCTGTGTAGGCAGGCATCAGTATGGGATATAAAGAAGTAGCAAGCATTGCTTGAGAGAAGCTTTGGAGGAGCCTTCAGGAAAACTGGGCCAGTTCAGCGTTAATTGCAGCTATAGGATCTTAATAAACCGTTTTTTAATAAAAGTCCCATTTGGACTTAGAGTCATGTAATTACTCAATTTGTAGCAAATGAAATGCTCTGACTGGTTTTAGCTCTCTCAGTAACCTGCCACATACATCACTATCTGAAGACTTACTCTCTTCACCCAGCTCTGCCTCCTCGTGAGCAAAAACCTCCTCTGTACAGATGTGGGACACTTGGGCTGCACCGTGCACTGGATCCCTGGTGTGACCCCAAATTATATAAACCTAGAATTTGAATAATGGAAATAAATCTGAGGATGAGACAGATGAGCTAACATATGCAACTGAGTCACTGTGCTTTTGGAACACGGCAGAGTGGATTTAGATGCTTTTAGCTGCTATATAAAATGGTCCCACTGTACCCAAGCATGCATTATTTGGGAGGCAATCCATCAACACAGCTCTTTGGATTTTTATTTTTTCTTTCTGCTGTACTTCTTGTGCCTGTAAGGTTGCTTCTTCTTCGTTGTAAATGCACTTGGCAGCACATTCCACAGGGCCTTCTGTGGGTGCTCTGGGTGGAGGTTGTGCCCTGAGTTTCTTCTACACCTGCCTATGTCGTTGAGGTGCTGCGAGGGTGCAGCTGCTGCAGCCATTCAGCACCTCGGGGTGCTCCGGACAGGCTCGGCAGCCTCAGGGGCGGCGCTTGCAAGTGAGAACAGAGTCGTACTCTGTATTTCTCTCAAAGTGGAAGAGGCCCGGGATGGAAAGACTATGGATTCAAAGTCCCTGAAGGAACCTGACATGAGCTGATTTTTCTCTAAGACAAATCCCTGACTTCTGCTTCTGCAAAGAAACTCTGTCCTTCTCCAATTTTCTCTGCAACCAAGCAGTTCAGACAGGGTGAAGAAAACTAGGTCAAAACCACAAAGTCAAACTGCAGAAGGAGGATTTCGGGTGAACATGTCATCTGTTTTACTCTACCCTAGCTGCTATTTGTAGGTCATGCCTGGAAACAAAAGGAAGAGCATGTGAGAGGAAGAGAGCATCATTTTTTTTATGAAAAATGTTCCTGCAGCAGTCTGAAAATCGTGAGATTTCCTAGCATTAAGCACAGATTACGTTGTGGTGGAACTGCAATGACAAACATCCTGGAAGTCAGCTACCCAAAGAGTGATCGTGTCCACATATGCAGGAAACGATGGCATTGTACAGATGATGGAGACAAGGTGGGCAGCAAAGCTGTACTCAGACAGGCTTTGCAGTGAAAGAGATGAGCTTGGCCGCTTTAGTTTCCAGGTTCTTCTGGCTTAGGGGCAGCCTGCATTAGTTTCCACATGGTGGAGATAGTGGGTCAGAGGTATCTTCACATATATGTATATAAAAAAATATATATTCAGTGCAAAAACTGGAGAGTTCTGGCACGATATTCATAATAGCTAAATAAAATCAGCAACAGAAAGGGTTTATATTCAAAGCAGTGATTAGTGAAGTTTCCTTCCTAGACCTAATGAGGTATCAGTCCCAGGACAGCCAAGTGCATTGCATGAGCAGCAGTTTGCAGCCCTGTCTAGGGCACCGGTCTGGAAGAAACCAGCAAAGATTGTGTTTGCTGCTTCCTTTGCAGGGCAGGGACAACGAGGGGGTGAGGCTGAGGTTTGATTTGCTTTCCTAACGGCACAAAGCTGTTTCTGTGGGGGTTGCTTTTTCAGATGCAGAATTTCCTTGGCATCGTTAGCCTCAGAAGCAGGTATTGGAGAGGAGTGCTTACTGTTGTTGGTATCAATGAGAAAATGAGTAAATTCGGCATTGAGATTTCTCCTGGGATTGTTAATGCACTGAACTGATCTACAAATAGTAGCATATCCATAATTTTGGCAGGGATCAATAGCATTGATCTTTTTTCAAAACAACAAATTAGGCGGTAGAGGGGAACCCATGAATCAGGACTCTCTGTCACTGCTTCTTCAGTGATATTTGTCACTGTGTTCTTTTGTTCCCTGTTTTAGCATGCAGAATCGAACAACGCGGAACCAAACATCTCCTGATTGCCGAGTCTCGTGTGTCTGTGTGACGGGGACGTGCCTGGCCCTGTCTCCCGTCCCCAGCCTGGTGCTTGGCTGTGCTTTGGCTTTGCTGCTCGGCTGCACGCAGCGCCCTGGCGTGGTGCTGTCCTGTGGGGAGCCCACCTGTGCGGTCCGTGCCAGAGCCCGCTTGGTGCGGTCGTGCACCTGCAGAGCATGGGACTGTAGGACCAGTGCCCTGCCCGCCCAGCTGAGCTACCTGCCCTGGCCTGTGGGGCCCAGTAACAGCTTTTTCTCGTTATTCTTCCACTCCAGCCAGACGGCTGAGTGTGCACAAATGGCTTGGGTTGCAATGTAACCCTAGTGACATTAAGAGTAATGAAAGTACAGATCAAATCGTGTGTGTGTGAGGAATTCGGGAAAGATTAAATGAAAGTGGCACTCATATTTACATTTCTGAGGCTTGAAGTTTCATGGGTAAGATCGCTGGAAGAAGCTGTTCTTGGGCATTATTCACAGCTTCCTGATGCAGGTGCAGCACCTGGTCACAGGATCTGGAAAGCACTGGCTTCAGAAAGTCCTGCTGCAGCCCCAGTGCTGCATGGCGTGGTGGCAGTGCCAGGTTCTCATTCCAGATCTCAGGAGTATTTGCAGTAATTCAGGAAAAATGCAAAAGGCAACTGCAGATAAAGCAACAAAGGTCATAACTGCTCTCAAACAGTGGTGGCCAGGGCAGGTGGAAGACAGGGACTGCCAGCTGCTGCAGCAATGTGCAGTGGTGCCCCCATACTGCAGTGGTCCACAGTGATTTCATTGCTGGGTGCTGCCTGAGCCTCGCTGGGGAGAGTGAAAAAGCACCGTGCCCCAGGCTGGGCGAAGCACTCTTGCTGCTGCTGGGGAGGGCTGCCACCCCCACTGCAGCTGGGATGTCGGGTAGGACCTGCGTACACAGCGTTACTCTCAGGTGAGACATGGGACGCATTAGGCCAAGCAGCTCTTGGCCATGTAAACGTGAAAGAAGTGCTTTGATGCTGACCCAGGCACTGGCATGTGTAAAGGTGCAGGGATCAGCCTGCAGACCAACCTTCCCTTCATTTGGTCACACGTGGAGAAGATGTGGGGATTGTTATGTCTGGATAGTGATGGAGCTGATATTCTCTATATAAAGATACCAGGACACTCCTTTTAACAAGCTGTCCCTATGACGTATTCCCTGCTCACCATTCCCTCACTTGATATTTCAGTTGTACTTAAAACTCAGACCTTTCCTCTACCCTCTCCAAACCAGCTAATCAATGCCACAATATCTGAGCTGGTCTCTAGCTGATGTGCAACAATAGGAGCATTGTGTTCATACTGAAGACAAATGACTTCTGTGCTGCTGAACAATACCAGCCGATCAGTATCTTCTTGATCTACACTAGACCAATCCACAGACATAGAATTTAATAGCCACTCTACTCATCTGGGATATTCCTGTAGAGCTATTTGTGCAGCTGTCTTAGATGCTTTGATAGTAGACCATCTTAATTTTTGCCTGTTTTGCAGTATGTATAGGGGAAAAAAAAGCTATAATTAAGTATCTCTCAAAAAGAAGTTGGGAAAATTGAATTGTGCTCCCTCCCCTGAAAACAAAAAACAAAACAACAACAGCAACAAAAAGGCTTAGAAAAATGAAGCTGGAACATGAGAACGTGTGGGAGAGGCTGAGAGGTGGGTTTGTGCAGCCTGGAGAAGGGGTGGAGGATCTTTCTGCCTCCTTCAGCTCCCTATGGAGAAGACAGAGCCAGGTGCTTCCTGGGGTACAGTGGAAAGATGAGAAGCAGTGACAGAAACAGCAGCAAGGAACGTGCCAGGTAGGTGTGGGGAAAAGCCTTTCATCCTGACGTGGCCAAAAACAGGAGGGGAGGCCCAGAGCGGCTGGGGGGCTGCATCCTTGGAGGTATTCAGAGCTCAACTAGACAAGACCCATGTCAGCCTGGTGTGGCTTTGATGTTATTCCTGTGTGAGTTAGATGCTCAACTGGAGACCTTTGAGTTTCTTGCAAAATGAATTTGTCCACAAGTTTAACCTGAATATGAGTGTGACATTGTGATTAAAAGTGCCAGTGTGATCTGGGAACATGTGAACAGAGATGCCTCATAAAAGCTACCTGTACAGAAGCTGTGGAAGTCCTTCACTAGAACCACGTACATATCTGATACCTGCAGGTGCTTCCATTTGAAGGTCCGACAATGAGGGAAGACTTTGTAACATTCCATATAGAAAGGCTAAAGTAGTTTACTTTTTTTTTTTAACCAAAACATCTTAAAGTTTCTTGTCTATAGGTATCTACATGGTGATTTGGTAATAGATGGATCTTCAGAGAAAAAGATAAATATATGAGTGTGCAATGACTTCATCTGAAGCTGACCAAATTCAGGGAAGACATGCATCACTTCCAGCGATACGGATACTCAGCTGTTGGAACATCCTCCTCTAAGTAGAGAGGGCTTGGGTGGGCTTAACATTGCTTTTCATGAAGGAGCTCTTCCCATTCAGGAAGGAAATGCCAGCAGGAGGCCCAGTGCCAGAGCTGCGTAAGGCAGACCGTATAATCATAACGATACATCCTGACAGTAAAAGTCTTCAGGTGAGTGGTAAGGAATCCTTTTGTATTTGCTCCTTTATAACTGTGTTATTTACCAGTGACTAAATCTAGCGTTTTTCTAAGACTGTAGATGATGTACTGTGACTCATTCATTTCTCTGAAAAATCTGATTTTTTGGCCTCCCTACTTTGGAAGCAGTTATATCAGTTGCCTTTTTTTCTTCTTGAACAATTTGTTATTATTACAGCTGTCTTCCATAGTTTTAAAATATCTGTGGTTAATGGTGCAGGCTATTAAAAAGCCACTTTATCCCAAGTAACTGTGAGTATCTGGCTTTATTAGTAGTGATGCAACGATAACTCTGTAACTCCAACTTAAGGTAAAAGCTTTACATATCATGTTAGAAACTAGAACTGAAAAACATGTTAAATCCAAAATGAGAAATGAGCACTGTTTTCCTCTGTTATAAAAAGCACTTCTGTGAGAAAGGAGTGGTGTTTTAGAAATCTTTCCTGCAGGTCTTACCATACTGAAAACAATGAAAGCAAGCTCGGGGTTTTTTTTGTTTGTTTGGTTGGCTTTTTAACGTTATTCAGAAAACATTTCCAATTGCAAAATTGTCAGCAGAATTTCTCCTCACCTGTACTGAGTCAATGAAACTTCCCTAAGAGTAAAGCTGGTGCCAATAGTTGAGGAAGGCTGCAAAATTCACTGTCTTCTGTTCAGAGCCAATTATCCTTTTGTATTTGCATAGCAAAGGTGGGAGATAGCTTGAATCAGTGCTGAGGCTTAAAGAGCTTTAGACAGTTTCTACCTGAGGTTTTACTAGATCTCAGGCCTCTGGACTGAAGTAACTCTCCTCCAACATGTCCAGGATGCATAAAACAAGCATGAGATGAGATGTCAATGATATTTAGGTGGGCAGTCAGAGCTCTTCAATCTCCAGCTCAGTGATCAGCTATTGAATATTAGTTAGGTAACTTTATCCATGGCAAGTAGTAGTGGAGACAATAGCTTTGAAATAACATTCTTGGAGCTTTGCTTCCTTAAAGTTGACCAACAATGTGTAAACAAAGGTGCTTGGGCTTGGGGTGGGAGGACAGAGGTCTGAAAAGTGATTTTGCTGAATTCTGCCAGAAGATGGAGAAGGCTATTCTTTGTTTCTCATAATAGAAGGCATGTTGTGATCTGGCAGTGCATCTAAAACAGGAAAATGGATCCAATCCAAAAATGGATCCAACTCCAATCAGGAGTTGGACTCGATGATCCTTATGGGTCCCTTCCAACTCGGGATATTCTGTGATTCTGTGAAAAACAGAGCTTTTCTCATAGTCCTTTATTACCCTTTAATCCTGTACCTTACAGGTACCTTAAAGGAGGCTGTAGTGAGGTAGGGATTGGCCTCTTCTCCCACGTGCCTGGTGACAGGACGAGGGGGAATGGGCTCAAGTTGCGTCAGGGGAGGTTTAGGTTGAATGTTAGGAAGAACTTCTTTACCGAAAGGGTAGTTAGGCATTGGAATGGGCTGCCCAGGGAAGTGGTTGAGTCACCATCCCTGGAGGTCTTTAAAAGACGTTTAGATGTTGAGCTTAGAGATATGGTTTAGAGATATGGTTTAGTGTGGGCCTTGTTAGAGTTAGGTCAGAGGTTGGACTAGGTGATCTTGGAGGTCTCTTCCAACCTGAACAATTCTGTGATTCTGTGATTCTGTACTGTTTGGAGGGCAAAACTCTAAAAGAATTCAAATTAGATTAGGCAGCATCATGAAGTATAAATCATCAGCTGATATATGTTAGCAGTCTAGGCAGAACTTCCAAATGGGATGGGGCAGAATCACAAACTTGGGTAAAGCAAGGTTAGAGGGGATCTGTTCTCCTCAGGCTTCTCCTGGAAGCCCCAGGAGGGCCAGCAGCAGCACGTTCAGCAGTCTCACCATCCCCGCCCTTCAGCACGCGCTCCTTGGGGCCTACAGGGGACATGGCAGTGGTGGCCCAGGGCTGGGGAGGACAAAGCTCTCGGCAGTACCTTCCCAGTGCTGTCTGCTCTGCAGCTGTTGGGTCTCTGAGCTCACGTTTGCTGCTGCATCTCTCTGCTATCTATGTACCAGAACAGGCACATGCATATTTTTCCATTACATTCATCACAGCAAAGGTGGCTTATTCGATGGGTGCTCATCGCCCCCCATGTCCTGGCTTCCAAAGTTGGAACAAACATCAGTCTGTAGCATCTCAGATGTCCTGTGTAGCGGTAGCAGCTGCACAAAAGTCTGCAGATAAGGTATGAGTGTGCAAATTTCACCCTCGGAATTGCAGATAGCTAATTAGTGGATGCATCATAGTGTTGCTTTTCTCCATTATTTCCATTTTCTGATTGTGTCAATCAGATTGTGCTTCCACTGAATTACAGTGGTTATTAGAAATTTTCTACAGTGATCTTTAAATATCATCTGTGTCATAAATATTTTATGACATTTTCAGGGACAAATGATGAGTTTAATCAGACTCCAGAGAAATCTGTTGGAGCTAGGAGAGCACTCTAGGGCAGGGGCTCTTCAGAGAACCTGACTGTGAGGTTTCTGGGAGCTTTCATACTCTTCCGAGCTAATGACAAAAGCTCTTTCTACTAACACCGTGGAAAAGAGAAGCTGTGCACTCCCGCCGTGCAAGTATCCCTCTCCCGCAGTCGCAACATGCGGCCATCCCGGCTTTAGCTGCCATCGCAGATCACATCTGCTGCTGCGGCGGAGTTTGGAGAAATCATCTCTTTTGCTTTGTCTAGCTCGAGCTCGGGGAGGCTAAGCGAGGTGGCACAGCTGTGTGGTGACAAAGATCCGGGTAAACTAAAGCACCGGAGCTGAGATGTGCTTGGCCTTGTGAGCCCGCAGCGCCGTTGTCCAAGGGCAGCGGGACCCGCCTGTGTCCGTGCGGTGTGTGATGTCCCTGGTGCCACCCGTGGGGCCCGGCACCCCCTAATCCTCTGTGTCTTGCTGACCTGGAGAAGCAGTCGCTTTGTCGATAGCCCTGCACTTCCAGGTAACTTGATCTTTTTTCCTTTCTTCACCTGGAGAACTTTGCCTGAGACTTGGAAAACATTTCAAACATGATATTTCTAGTAGTGAAAGGTATTTAAAATGCAATTGTCAACAAGTCAAATTGCAAAGACTGTTCCCATATATTTCTCATGTGATCCACCCTCTAGGCCTGAAGTTAAATATACCATTGTAATACTGAACACCCGCGTGGCAGATGTCTGTCTGATAACTTGCTGTAATGAGTGACAAAAATGCTTCACAAGGTGTGTTCAGAATTTTGTAGTTAATAACTCTTTATGCTACAGAATCTCCATAACTTTTCTTGTGAGCTTAAAGCTCACCACTTAGCTAGAGCGAGAGCAGCAAGCGTTGCCCAGCCAAGCTGCAGAAGAGCCTTAGCTGCGGCCTCCAGTGGCATTCCCGTGGCCTCGCGGGGAGGGGCAGGGGCAGCGGTTGGGTGGGGGTGGGCAGCTGGGAGGCGTTTGGGGCTCGGAGGATTGTGCTCAGCATTATGAAATCCAGAGGGTTGTGAGTAGCACCCCTTGGGGGCAATTCATCTCAATGTCTTGACCTGAGACCAGGGGGAGGTGTGGCTGTGCCGCTGGCGGGGCTGCTCCCAGGGGACAGGGCAGGCTGACAGCGGGATGGGGACCGACAGCGCCTGGCACGGAGAGCGGGGGTCGCCCCTTGCCTGCATCGTTCCATGCGCTGAAGCTTTCTCCTTTCAGACTCTGCACATACTTAAGACTTTTTGCTTCAGAGTAAAAGGTCTGGAAGCTCTACATAAAAATTGAGAGGGGGGAAAAAAGCCTGTCTCAATTGAGATCTTTCTGCATAATGATGTGCTTTCCACAGAACTATAAATGTTAAAACAGAAAAATTACTACCTGCATTTTGGAACAAATGTCTAAAGATAATTAATGTACAGAGACAATTTTACTTGTGATTATTCCTTCAAGATGCGTGGCTGTTACTCTCAGGAAGGAAAGTTCTGCATTATAAAATCCCTGCGTGGTGACGATTGCTTAAAGATCTGCTGGTGGCAGTGGAGAGATGATGAAGTTAACTCTGAAAATTCCAGGAATAATGAGAGGTCGCATGGCCAGGACGTTACTTCTCATGAGCAAAGGCCAGGCGCGGCTCGTGCCATCAGTTACGGGCAGGCCCCGGGTGGCGCGGGCAGGGCTGGTGGAGCACGCTGCCATCGCCGGCTTGGCATCAACTGCGGCTTGTGCTCCATGCGGGGCAGCGGGATTCCAGCGCAAATATTGATGTGGGAAGTAATCTAACCTACTTCAGGCCTGAGAGAAGCCCAGGAGATAAGCTGCATACTGCAATGACTTTACATGAGGGAAGTGCCCAGATCTGAAAAGAAGACTTGAAATCAGTCAATTCTTTCTTCCCAATGAAAAACAGTCCCGTATCTCTAGATAGTGTTTCAGGTGTTGGCC
>VXAA01000280.1:598095-624223 GCA_013399115.1 Anseranas semipalmata | reverse complement strand
TTTTTTTTTTCCTCCTTATGAGCACTTTATTTTTAAGACTGGCTGGGGGAAAACAAGTTTGCCTTGGCAAGCCCAGGTTGTTTGCTTGGGTAGCTCTGGCAATGCAAGCTATTAATGTGCTTTGGTTTGGCGGTGAGGCGCTGCGCGGCTGGAAGCTTGCTGCCCTCCTGAGCCCCGGGTCCCCGCACTACGGGACCGTGGCCGGGGGTGTCCGGCCGAACCCCGTGAGGGGGGCTCCGAGGTGGGTGGGTGGCTGTGGGCTGGCTGCAGGGAGCTGCCCGCAGCCGGGCTGGGTGCTGAGGCACCCAGTGCCCTGCGGGAGGGGAGGGAGGGGGCGGTATTTGCTAATGCTGCTTATTACGAGGGCAAAATCTGTGGAAAAGGAATACATTCCCCTGTGTAAATAGAGGAGATGTTTACTGTGACAGAGCTAATTAGGCTCCTGGGAGAATTTATGCAGAGCTAATAAGAAGCAGAACTAAACGTTGTCTTAATTTACCCTCAAGCTCACAAAAATGTTGTTCATTCATGTTGCACTAATTAAGCCAGCAGCCATTAACCCTTTCTTCAGAGGCAGAGACCCTTGGCACTGAAGAGAAGTTGCACCAGGTCCTTTCCAGCGAGCACCCTGGCGTTTCTGTGGGTCTTCAGGCACCTACCTTGACCTTGCAGCGAGCACCGGAGGCACCGAGCCGCTCTCCTGCCCTCTCCAGCCCAGCGGGACCCGCACCCGCTGCGCCGCTCTCATCACCCCGGGCTGCAGCTGGGGAGGGCACGGAGCTGCAGCCCCATGTCACAGCTCGGTCAGCGCAGAGGAGCTAATGGCACTGGAAGCCCTTGTGCAAGCCCGGTGGTTGCGTTCAGCTGCTCTGAAATATCATTTCACACACACACAGGTTGCTGCAAGAGACAGCAGACAGGATGAGAACTTGCCCAAAGTGTATTCTCAACAGATTCCCAGTTCAGTTTTGGAGGCTGTCATCTGGGACAGTCTGGGCAAGGTTTAGGCAGCATTTCTACCTTGGAAAGCTTAGCTAACCTCAGCCTTAGCTCTGAGCATTCCTAGACATGTGCTTGTCTGTTAGTTTGCAAGTGATGATAAACTAGGAAATACCAGGAATATTTGAGAGCTGTAAGCAACAAAACAGAGGGGTTGCTTTTTCTCTCTCTTTCTTTTTTCCTCCTCCTTTTCCCCACGTAGGCCAGTAATAAGAGTAATCTGAGAAACAGAAGCTTGATCTTCTGCTATTGCCTTTGCCTTGGCTGGTATCACGTCTATCTGAAGTTCCTCTGCAATAGCTCATCCAGCAGCCAGCTGCCCTGACTTACGTGTGCAAAGAGCAAAGCAGCTCCTGCTCTGTAGCTGAGGTACGCTACAAGAGTTCAGTCTTCAGGAGAGTGGAAAGGGCACAAAATGGCATTTGCTGTTCATGTGCTTTAAAAGGCAGAGATGAGCCTAGTTACCGAAGCACCATGTGGAGAGTCTTCTACGTCTTATTTTACAGAACAAGAGCATTGTGCGTCCATATCGTGTAAGTGAGATGAGAATGAAATGCAAAACATGGTGCTATTTCTCATTATCTTGTTTGCATTTGACCATTTGGGAATTGTGAACAGCAGTGAAGGTTACTCAGTGAGAGGAGCACCACTGGCTCCCTCGCCACAAATTCCATTCTCTGTTAACAGGGGTCTTTTAACTTGCATGTGAGGTCTCTTGCACGGGCTTCATGTTTTGTCTTGCAGGTCTCCCTCCATTATTATGGGGAAGGAATATCCCTCATTAAGCACCGCAGTGCTCTCGAGCTTTTTGCTTGTTTGCTTGGTTTTTGTGTGTGTGTGTTTTGGTTGGTTGGTTTTAGTTGATTTATTTCTTTTTTGTTTGTTCCAGGTAACAGCATCATCTAAACGTTTTCCAGGGTGTTTAGTTATGTACTGAAAACGTTATGAATCATGCTGGTGAGTTGCACTGCCTTGCCAAGCTTTCACGTTGGGAAGTGGCTGCAGATGTGCACAGTGCAGAGGAAGCGGTGTGGCTACCGCAGCCAGCCCCGAGGAATTTGCACACACATCACCCAGGCTTTGTCCTTCACAGAGCTGAAATAGTGCGGGAGTTGCTAGTTACTTGCTCAGCTGGGGAGGCGGATGCCCTAACATTGCCCCTTGGGAACGGCCTGAAATTCCCCGCTGGCAGCCAGCGATGCAGGAGGCTCCCGCTCTGCAGCTGCAGCTCGTGCTGCCCTCCTCTGCCTCCTCGACCGCAGGCATCCCTGGAGACGACGGTCAGTGCGAGACAATTCCTGAAAAGAACGTGGGTGCGTTGGTGTGGGAAAGGACGAGCAGTCCCCAGAGGTCACCCATGATCCCATTACCCCAAGAAATCTCTCGCTCATAGGGTTGCTTATCAAACAGAAGCAGCACGGGGCGTTGGCTGAAGACGTCCTCTGGGTGACGAGGCAGTGGTCCCGCGCTGATGTTCATTTCTGTCGCTCTGCTGACGGAGCTGGGTGTGTGCTCTGCCAGGAATGCACCCGGGGGCTGGTGACAGAGCCACGGGTGGCACCGTGGCACCATCGGTCTGAGCCAGCTGGGTGAGCGGACGCTTCCCTGCCTGTCTCTGCCCTTTGGGGACATTCCTTACTTCTGCCCCCAGCAGCAGCCCTGTGGCTCCGGCAGGTGCAGAAGCTGAAGTTCTGCTGATGGGCGCGCTTGCCAAGTCTGTCCTGGCAAGTGTGTCTGTCCTGGGTGCCCGCGGCCGGGCGGCAGCACCTGGACCCCGGAGAACAAAGCCCTTGTTTCCTTCCCTCTGCTTTGGCCAAAGCCTTACGTGGCCAGGCTGCCAAAAGGCCAGCAGCAGTAATGATGAGGTAACGTAGGCAGGGTTTTATTATTGTGTCTTTTTATTGTAATTTTAATTGAAACAACTACTGAAATGATCAATAGTTCAGTTTTTTAGTGTTAATGGTTTTCTATAAGCCACTGAAAGACTCCAAGCAAAGGACAAAAAATAAAGCTTTTATAAATATTTAAGCTATTTTTTCATCTTTAGCAATACAAAATGCTTTTTATTACTTTAATCGTCTCAATGTAGAAACTTGCAGTCATAAAATGCCAACTAACCCTGTGACAGAATGCAAAGCTGATGCCGTGTTTTGTGTGTGTGTGAGAGCCTTTAGTGTCTGTGGACATAACGCTGCCAGGGGTTCTTTGTGGTGTACTTATATCATATTCATAACTATTGCTGCTTCTTTAAGGTAAGAACAAAAGTCATATCTAGTTGCTTGGGGAAGAGGAGGGTGGCTTTTTTTTTTAATCTACAAATACAGTGTGTTTACTAATTGATATGAGTGAAATTACTCTGAATTGGAGGGTGGGAGACAGTTTGGGAGATGTTTGCTGTGCAGTTCTGAAGACAAAAAATTCTGCAGGCTTCTTAGAGTAGCCATCAAAATTCTGCAGATATATACGTGAACCAGTTCCAAAATTATCTATTAATTCTGAATATGAGCCAGGACAAATCAGCTGGGAAACACAAACTCTAGTAATTTTGATGACAGTTTTATTCATTTTAAGTGTTTCTAATACAACTTCAATATTGTATTACGGTGTTATCCATATTTGCAATCAGAATTTATCAGATCAAATCACTGGTAGCTGATAGTTTTTATATAATATGTTTTAGATATAAATCTCTCTTTTTTGAAATTGGAATATATTTGTAATAATAATAAGATGTCTGGATAAGATCATCTTAATGTGGCTCTTCCCTTTTGCTAGGTTTCCTACCATATCTCTTGATGTGAAACCGTCCTCACAGGACTGCCGTGCTGGATGAGGGATGTTGGAGGGGAGGTGCCGAGCTCCGTGCTAACGAGGGCACCTCTCCTGTGATCTTGTATGTGCTCACATGTGGCAGAGCCCTTTGCTGTTCAGATACTGTGACTACAATGAAGTCAAGGGAGTCCTCAGACCATTCTTGTAATATTGTAACACACCATATTATATTTATTGATATAATCGTTGTTCACTGCAGTAGGTACAAATTTACTTAAGTGTTCCAGCACTTCTCAATGCCTGCTAATTCTTTCTACGAGGAAACAGCTGGTGCGCAGGAGTCCTGTTTTAGGAGAATTGGTCTCATGTAGCCCTTTTTAACAGAAGTGCAGGCTGTGAGCAGATCACGCGATCCAGGTTTCAGAGGAGGAAGCAATTTGGTTTCCACAGCTGGGAACGGGGTGATCCAGGGCACGGAGCAGGCTGGGCAGGCCGCTGCCGGAGCGGGGTGCAGCCAGCTGAGACGCCTGAGAGCCTGCAGTAACAAAGCAGGCGTCCGTCGGGAGAGACAGAGCCCGATTTTGTGTTGGCGCTCCAGAGCTGGAGTGTGTCAAAAGGAAGAGAAAACGTGGTGTCACTGGGTGAGGATTCATGGTCCTGAGCAAGCAGGGAGCATGCAGCCCATGAGACCATAAACATCTGGACCTGAACAGGAAAAATACTGGGAGAGGCTGGGAGCAGAAGCAGGCAGCGATGGGGCAGTGGGAGGAAGGGCAGGAACAAGGCTGCTTTCACCGGCTCAAGAGAGGGCAAGGGATGTGCCCCGATGGCTCTGAGCACTTCTCTGTGTGCAGTAATAGCAGTAGGTTTCTTTTAGTTAAAAAAAGATGATGATAATAGCTTAACATTGCAGCAATATTAAGACCTGTATTTGTATGAGACTCACTTCCTCATAGCAGTCGAATGTAACCATGCTGCAGGTCTGCTCCCGGCAATCCAGCACTGGGCATTGGTGCCTGCATGGAGAGGGTTTCTGGGGCTCCCCAGACCTTCCCCAAACCAGCTGCAGAAGAGGTGATGTTGGCAGCGCTCCCATCACCCGAGGTGCTAGCATCCCATCGCTTGGGGTGAGAGGAGCGATGCTGCGCGGGGCTGGTGCAGCACTGCTCTGCAGCAGAAGCATCCAGGGCTTTCATCCATCTTCCGTAGGCACACATCTGAGAGGAGCTGAAACCTTCGTCTTTCCTGTGCCAGTTGTTACGCAGGTGAATGAAGAGAGGAGAAGCAATTGTCAAAAAGCATGTGGGGGAAATAGGTGCTCATATCTCCTCGGCTGTGTCTGGAAAAGGCTGGTAAGGAGAGCTTCAATCTGTAATTAGATCGAGTTGTAGAAATGGAAAAAAGCCAGGCAAACTTTTAGAAACACATTTTCATCCTAAGATCTGTAAAGGAAAAAAAAAAAGTCAAAAGCTTGTTAAAAAGCTAGCTTAAGTTGGTAAGTGTTTTGAGTTTGAGATATGTATCTGATTAACCTATAAGCTTTGTTAAATGACTGATGAATTGTGTTTGCTTAAGTCTCTATTTTCCAAATTTCCACCTGCATTTTTTTTTTTGAGCACTCTAAGGTCAGGAAAAATCTCCCATTTTCAGTGTAAATGTTTTTGCATATTTCCCTAATAATTTTTTCCTATTGTTTCCATGTTCAATTAGTTTTATCCTTTGGCTAGTGCTCATACTTAGCCAATGACAATTCATGGGAGGTGGCAAATACTTTGCTGAAGAGTGCATTGATTTTTGTGCATCGTTACGGTGTTGTAGGCTTGCATACCTTTTCAGTCCTAACAGTTTGCCTTGTTTTCATCTGTTTTGTACATTGATTTTATTTTCAGCCTGGGTGTTATCGAAGTCAATGAGTTCATGGAAGCATGACTGGACAGATTGTTTGGGTTTTCTGGTCTCATGAAAACTGGACAAAAAAATCGTTTGTTCTAAGGGCATCTTATGATTATTTAGCAGTCTTAGAGATGGTCAGTAATTTCACTGGAGTTGTAGCAGCCATCAGTTTTAACAGACCTAATCTGACAATACTACATTTCCTTAAGTGCAGTGATAGGCTGGATGTTCAGCATTCATCACGGTACCGCCCTGCACAATCTGCGTCACTTCATTTTGTACCCAGACATGAGAATAAATAAATAGACGTCTTAGCACATTAGAAATAGAGTACAAGGTATAACTTTAAAATGCGCGGTCTGGCAAGGGCACGCAGAGCTCATCCGCCCTCGTGTGGTGCGAGCTGCCCTGGGGGACGCCCCCGGTCCCCAGCTGCTGCTGCGGGGTGCCTGCGCCTGCCCCGGCCGCTGCTCCTCTGGCACCCAGCCCGCAGCCACCACCACGCTCCCAGGGGTGGAGCGGGGCCGCTGCTGGCCACGGCGCAGTCACATCCCTGGCAGTGTTAGCACTAGGCTGAGGCGAACCCACTGCAGCCTCCCCAGGGAGGTGGGAGGGTGAATCTGCGTGATCACAGCGTTGAGGTGCCACTGTGCGTTCAGCTGGTGACGGTGACTCCTTGGGCTGGGGCAGCTCGTTTCCTCGTGGACCACATGAAATCAACTGGGACGGTGAGGCTGCTTAGCAAAGGAAAACAAAAGCAAGGAGAAGACGTATTTGCCTCAATAAATACAGCATTGGGATAAACATTAAGAAGGGAGAAGAATTAATTAAGCTAAGGGACGGTATTGTGCTAAAACCAGATCTGTGTAATGTGACTGTGAATATATTTAGAAAGTGCAAATTAAAAGGTGCTAGCATCAGAGCAATGAGGATTGATGAGAACTCTGAAAATGAAGAGTAGAAGAAAAATTGGCTTCTCTTATGACAGGGCTGGGTTGTTTGTACTTGTGGTCGGGCTGGTAGCTGGAAGAACTACAGCTGCAATGTGAATCTCCACATTTTCATGGACCAAAATAACCATTTAGGAGATTATTTTTGTTTCTTTTTCCCCTTGTAATCAAGTTAATACTTTCAAAATGCAAAGACAGGTCTGGAGCTTTTTCCTTTAAAAATCAAAGCTAAATTTTAGAACAACATATTCCTAGCATATCTTCTTAATGAGACACTTGTAATCAAACACCTGGTGTGTGCTGGTGCTCAGCTGGTGGTGGAACTGACAGGTGCCCAGTGTCACATCTGTAACCCTACGTTTGCTTTGCATCCTGCTCTGGGATTTCCCAGTAGCATCCATTCCCTAACCAACATTGCTGCTGAACACAGAGCAGGATTAAAAATGCAGCATCCTGTTAGTGTTTGGCTGCACCAGGTGGCACAGGAGGTGAAAAGTGTAGTGTGCTCTTGAGTTCCAGCCCTGTGAATCAGGAGAGCCTAGGTCTGGATGAGAGAGAATTTCCTGCTGCTTCCTCCAGACCAGCAATGGTAGAAATAGTAAAATCTTGCCAACCAAGCTGATGTGCCAGAACATCGCTGAGATGTCTGCCTGTGCATCACTGCAGCTCCCCCCCTGCCCGTGGCCAGGCTCTGAGCTCTGCTCAGGGCAGCACCAGCAGCCTGGCCAAGCTGCAGCTGTGGGGTGAGCAGGCTGCAGGACAGCCCTGTTGTCTGGAAAGAAGAGGAGCAGGAATGTGGAGACAGGCTCACATGCTTGACAGTTATAATTCCTCTGATGGGAAGCAAGAAAATGCTTTCCCTCTTTTGAGCTCTGACTAGCCACAGATTTCCATATTATTTTAGCAAGGAAATGAAAGACAGCAGCTTAATAGCTTAAGTGCGAAGCTTGCTGTCAAATCCAATCCTCTGGAAGAACAGAAAGGAAGTCTGCTGAGATGCATCACAAATTTTACACGTGGGCAATTTCTTGCTCAGCGTCTATTATCCTTCGATGAGTTGCTTTAGTTGTCTTTATATCTGCCTAATACTCTTCCTAATTCCTGAAGCAGGAATTAATTTATAATGCAGAAGGGCTGGCAATATGCAGAGGCTGCCCAGTGACTGCTGGAATGCTTTCCCCTGGGGTGACCAGAGAGGGCAGAGGGACCTGTCAGTACGGGAATGTGCAAGCTTCTGCTTTCTTGCTGAAAATGCAAGGTGTCCAGTAGACATCGTTAAATAACGCCTGCAAGTCAATCATGTTCTTGCAATTACCACTCAGGAGCTGTGGAAGATCATCTACATGGGCGATAGCTCCAAGGCTGGCATGCTGGCATGCCTCTCCGTTACCAGCCGCCCTGCTGTGCCCATGCACAGGCGTGCTCCCCCGTACGCCACTGCAGGCCCCCCCCGCGGTCAGCGTGCCTCCCCCGCCTCGTCCGGGCAGGGCCGGGTGACGATGGTGTGGTCGCATGCCTGCTGCGGTCTTCCTGGTCACCGAGGGCACTCGGCTGTCCTCTCTTCCTCCCGTCCGAACCATTGGATCAGCTCTCTGCAAAACGGCCCACCTGCCAGGTACCTGAAAGCTTCATTCTCATCTTTAGTTCCCTGACAATTTTTGGTTGTGGTTTTATGATTTTGGAATTATCTTGTGAAAATCTATGGTATTTTTATTGTTTGGACAAAACTTCCTCTCTTGATAGAGATCTTTCTATTGTTAGTGTCCCCTTTGCAAAGCTCTTTTCCCTTTCATGAACACTGGCTTGGGTTTTGTTATTCCCCTGTGGTACGTTCAGGTGCTCTCATGGGGAAGAGATGGCACTCGCTTTTAGCCTCTAGGCCAGTGTCTCTAAACAATGTCTATGCTGCTGCTGACCACTTCTGATCTGATTCTTCCTCTAATTCGCTTCAGTCAGCCTGAAGGTTTGCGCGGGGCTTTGTTCCGCGGGTGCAATGCTGCTGTCGGGGTTTTCCCCTTGGGCTCGGGTGCAGCAGCGCTGCCCTCCAGCCGCCTGCCCTCCGCCCGGGGCCGCGCCTCGCTGCCAGCACCCACGGCTCCTTCTCCTTCAGCCCCAGCGTGCGCGGGCCGCGAGCACCCGCCCTGCCCGGGGAGGGGGGCGGCAGCAGCCCCTGTGAGCCCCCCCGCGGGTCACGGGCACCTCGGTGGGGCCGGGGCTGAGGGAGGCGAGCGCGGCCCTCCAGCAAGGCTGGGCGTCGCGGCGGCGGTGAGTTCCCCTCAGGATTTTCAATCTGCTGTAACTCGCCCTGCTTGCAGGCAGAAATCAGGCAGTGACCTCAGTGATCTCTATGAGATCCACAGCCATTGGCACGACAGTTGTGATGTTTTGTGTGTGCTGTGATGGAGCTACCTGGCAGGGCATTTAGTTCAGTGTGTGACTCCTTGCTTCACCAAACCAACCAAAACCAAGCACAAGGTGACATCTGCTTCATAGCCCAACACAGCAGCAAATATTTTCTGTAAAGAGAGTCTGTTAGCTATACAAAGGTTAAATTTCAAATACAGACAACAGGATCCTTGCATGGCCCAGGACCTGGGCGAAATGACAGATTTCTCTATGCAAAATTGTCCTGTTTCTTTTTGGCTGTCATGGGTATCTAGAGCATTTTTGTCTCTTATCAATTAACTTCAAGCTAAAGAAAATGAAAGGAATAAAATTAATATTACGTATTTGAAAAGAATAAAAAAACATCTCCACAGTGTTGTGCGCTTTATCTGATTATCTTCTACATCATTCCAGCTCTCTATCTACCATGTTATTTTCCTTTCTAGCCCACATTCTAATGCTAGGACAGATGTAAACCCCCTCCCTCCCTTCTCCCCTCCAAAACATTCATCTTTGGGTTTATTATCTAAACCAGCATAGATAATTCACATATATCTTTACATATATTTTTTGCAAAATTTTTTTTTTTTTTTTGGTGAAAAAAGGCACTAATGTTCTCCTGGCATCAACCTGAACCCTCAGCCACTCAGCTGTTGTCTTCAAAACCTTCAAAGAGCAAGTGCAGGAGCTTTCACCAGTGGTGCACGCGCTGCCCACGCACCTGGCTCCAGCAAGCCCAGCCGCCGCGGCGGTGCTGGCGGTGTGCTCCCCAGGAGCTGGTCAGAGCTTTGGTTGCTCGCGTGCTTTCAAGGGGCCGCCTGTTCCGCGGGAAGGTCGTTCTTTTGTTTTGCTTCGGGTGTTACTGAGCTCAGGCTGGCAGTGGACAAGCAGGTGGTGATCTGCAGAGGCAACGGGGCAGGTGGATGGGGTCCTGCACCACTGCACGAAGCAGCAGCTCTCTAATACAGCTCTTTTTACATTTAATTTTTTTTTCAGAGATGTGAGTTTGGTCTTGCCTTTCCGGAGGAGAGGCTTTGCTTCTCAGGCAGAGTGCCCGTTTCTCGCTGCAGGCACCAGTCTCAGACCCGACAGCGGGAGCTGCGGTCCCTGAGCGGCACTGTGACGCGCCCGGCCAGACGCTGGTAGCAGCTAACCTGCTTCGTCCTCATCCGTAATCATTTTCCATCTCTCTTGCCTCTAACCTTCTCTTAAATGACAATGTTTCTTTAGCCAAGGTATTAATTTCCAGCTCCCGAAAAGCCTCGGCTGTGTGACCTGTATGTGTCCCATCACTCCTGACTATCTGCTGCCATTCTGCTGGAGAAAAATGCTGCTTTTTAATCCGACAGTCCATAAACGAAGCAGTTATGTGTCAAATAGCATCTTTTGACAAACTCGCTGGATGAAAGACTTCTTCCTTTTGTCTGACATTTCACTACATTTTTTTCCTTCAATATTTCTGACATTTTTGCCATTACTATGATGAAGTTCTAAGGCAAAAACAAACAAACAAAAACAACCAAAAAACTAAGAGTTTGCTCTCCTGATGAAAAGAAGGGAAAGAAAATGCAATGAAAATTACAGTCAAAAATAGCTAACTGTGCAATAGGCAAGTGGAAGATGTAGGACTGAATATTAGTGCGTATGCAGATGTGATAAATATCATGTGTGCTGGTGGTGTAAGGTTAGCTATGCAATAGGATTATCTGGAAAACTAGCATACTAAAATCACAATACTGACAATATTTTCTGAAGGGGAATCTGTTCCTGTGTTTCTGTGTGGTAGCTATGTGGCTCACTGCCTGTTTTTCATCAGAAAGCCAACTCTGGGCTATAGCATGGCACTTAGAAATTCAGGTATTTAGACAATCTGTGTATAACATATCTGTGTATAAACACATTTCACGTGCATAGCAGGACTGCGTAACAGGTAGGCTTAGATTAGCTATAAGGAGGAAACTCTTCACCCAGAGGGCGGTGAGGCGCTGGCCCAGGCTGCCCAGAAGCTGTGGGTGCCCCATCCCTGGCAGTGCCCAAGGCCAGGCTGGATGGGGCTTTGGGCAGCCTGTCCCTGCCCATGGCAGGGGTGGCACCGGGTGGGCTTTAAGGTCCCTTCCAGCCCAAACCATTCTATAAAAAGAATTATATAAAGGACTGGTGGAAAACTCGACTTTGCTTTCGTTGCTCACATTCTTGCTGTCTCCTAGCAGATTCTGTGAAGTTTGCATTCTACCCGCAGGTCACTTTGCTTCTGTATTACAGCCACTGCAGGGCGAGCCCTGCTCCTGTCTGCTCCAACCAGGCTGCTAAAGCCATCAGCTTCTCAGAGTTTAAATCGTTCTCCTTGGAGGTAGGAGAACTTCTTTTTGGTTTCCTTTATTTTCTTCTAACAATGTGTCTGGGGAATGTCAGTTAATAATCTTCCTGTTGGGACTTTGCTCTGAGCTTCCAGTGGTGCCAGTTGTTTCATTTCATTCCGGTTTTGCCTGGGGACTTCCCAGCAGCAGGCTGCATGGAGTGCATGCAGGGGTTCTTCCTCTCAGGTTACCTTTTGTTGGTGGGGCATTTGCAGGGTTGGGTCTTGGCCAAGAACATCTGAAACCTTGAGGAAAATCTGGGTCGGTCCTGCCAACTTAATCAAAAATGAAAGGAGTCCCACACCTGCTGCAGAGACAAGTGAACTATCGACTGTGGTTTCTCACTCTGTGGGGCACCTGGACAAACACACAGCGCCCACCGGCCAGCAGCGATTGTTCAAAACAACCGCGCCTGGGTCTGGATTCGGCCGGCGCGGCTGGGCGCTGCGCGGAGCTGCACAGTGCCCGAGGAGTTCAGGCTGAGCGGGCTCAGCTTTCCCCCAGCCGAGATCAGGACGGGGGAAGCAAAATCCATGACAAGCAACAAAAAGCTCTGTAGTCCCAGGAACGCTGGAATGAATAAAACCAGCTTTGGTCTGCGAGACTTTTCCATGAAGACGTCTGCAGCCCGCAGCTGCTCACGGGGGTGCTGCGGCTGCACCAGCCTGGCCCCGGGCTATGGCAGCCTTCCTCTGCACAAATGCTGTTCTGCTGACTGTTCAGAATACCTTTTACTTTCTCCATACCTTTCTTTTTCTTTCTCTTAAGCGTTACTCAAACTTGAGAGGAATTAAATTTCTACTTAGTTTGGCCATTTCCACTTCTGAAAATAGGACTTCGGCTTATAGTTTCCTCCAGTGATTTGTAAAGATTTCCCAAAGTGCCTAAGATTTGTCTCCCAAGAAGACACCACTGAGCACTCAGTTCTTTATAGAATAAGTAGTTCTATAAAAAGCTATATAAAATTGTTTTGTTTGGGTTATACCTGCTGAACATCTACTGCCAGTATCCAGATCATGGAGGAGCAGGCTTCTTTCATCTTGAATATTTCAGGTGAGGACTGGCAAATAAATCTGATCATGTTTTAGTTAAATGTATTTAAAATGATCAGTTATGGAAATTAATCTGTGGAGTTTTCAGTTGTACTCAGCTGGGGAAAAAGAGGATGCTCCTGTGCTTAAGCATCTTCCTAAGCATATATTCAGTTCAATCTCACGCATAGTATTTGAATTTCTGCAAAATAATTGAGATACAATTTGTTATCTGGATTAGTACAAAACCTCCAGTGTTACATATTTTGCAAACACAAAAGAGCACTGTCATTCCCAGAGGATCACAATGTAAAAAGGATTTGTATCTCTAACTTCACTCAAAAATTTTCAAAAGGCTTCTACGTAAGTAAAAACTTAGAGAAGAAATAGTACATATGCTCCATATAAACTTACTGACTTTAAAGATGACCGTGATTAGTCAGACACAACCTCTACCACATATATCCCTTGATTTGATCTTATCACTGTCTTTAGGCACCTGAACTTGTCACTCCTCAGTCATCATGGCATTCACAGTAAGAAGGCATTTAGTGCGTTTGGTCTCTTTTATATTTAGGACTCAGCTGCCTGAGATGTTGTCTTCCATGAACAGTTTTTCTTTTGCATTTGGGGAAAACAAAACTAGCTATAAAACAGGAGAAAATATAATGCTAAATTGTAAAGCCATCCTAGCATGTGTTTTGAGACATCCTGCATTCTCTCCAGTCATATTCTGTTATGATTATTTTTAATATCCAGTGAGGGAATATATCCCTAAAATATCTTCTGATGGAAAAATAACGTCTTTTAATTCTGTAGATATTTTTTTCTTATTTTATTCCTACTTTTATTGAAATACTCTCTAGACATACTTTCTTTTGTAATGTAATGCAGTATGAGCCAGGGTAACACTTATTTATCACTGTTAATTTTAACTATATGTCTTAAAGTTTCTAACAGGAATGTAAGAATGAACTGGGTTATGTAACTGGACCTCTTTTTGTAGTGAAATATTAAAAACATGTAATAGCAGAAACTTGACCTTTTTTTTTTTTTTTTTTATTAAAAGCCTTCCTGGCCACGTATGTACGTGGACACATACACGCACGCATATATAAACACATATATATGCACTTCTATTTAACTTCTTTTTTTTTTCCCTTGAAACTAAAAGCCATCCTGTGTGAAGCCTGGTGAGTCAAACCAGCTGACTTTTGACAGCGTGCAGTTTGCCGTATAAGATTTTCTTGCTTATAACACTGTTTCCTTCCAATTTCCTCAAAGTAGGTCAGAGCGTGTATAAAACACCGAATTCCCCACGTAAGCCACGCATGGCTGGGGCCTGGACGTGTGTGTAGCTCTTCAAGGGAATGACTTGCTCAGCGCTTCCCTCTGCCATCTCCTGGGCGAGCTCTATGGAAGTGCTGCCGTAGGACTTCACGTGCTGCTCTTTCCTCTGTTCTCATGGGTAACATTTATGCTCTACACATATCACTTTCCAGGAAACACAGAAAAACTAATCTCAATGATCAGTTCAGATGTATTGATTACAAAGGCTTTCTGTGTTCCCAAAATTTTGATTAACAAGAAAGTAAAAATAAGAAGTTATTTTCTCTATAAATTTCTCTCTGTTTTTATTGACCCTAATTACTTATTGATCCTTCCACTTGAACAGCTGTGTCCACAGCCGTGGAAGCACCTTCTTGTTCTTGGCTGTCACGGCTCTTCTCATGAGTTCAACAGCTTTTGTTTAAATGGTTGTTTTTTCTGGACAAGTTGCTTTTTGCTGCAGTGTGTCATGGAAGATATGGTTATAAATAGACTTAGAATTATCCCCAACCCAGCCTGGGCCCTTAATATCCTTCCAGTTTGATAATGATCACAAAATAATGAACAATTACTTTTGGGGGAGTCTCCCCGGCTCCCCTTGGCTCCCCTTGGCTCCCCTCTGCCACCGCCTCTTTTGCAGGCACACACGGCCCCAGCAGCTCAGCCTTTGAAAGGCAGATTTTGATAAAACCAAGCTTCAAACTTTTTCTCTTCATAAAATGCAGTTTTGTTGAAACTCAGCCATTAAAATATTGTAAATTCCATGGGGAATTTGTTTTGCAGAGAGAAAATTACAACAGCTTGGCAATGGTAGAACAACCAGTGCTGATACTTTGGGAACAGATTCTTCCAGTTCTTGCCTTCCCTTTAATGTCTGGTTTGCAATTTTTTTATTTTTATTTTTTGTAATGCCATAAATTGTAGTACAGAACTTAAAACTGAAATCAAAACACAGCTTTCCTTTTTATTTCCACATAATTTTCACTCACAAATATTTTTTTAAATTTGGGGGCTTGGTTAATAGCGGAAAAAAATAAGAATTTTTTACATTTTACTGTCCTCCATTAAAAAGAATAGCCATTTTCCATGCTGCTGTGCCAAATCACACAAGCATTATGTCAAAGCTCAAACAAAAAAGTGTTCCAGAAGGCGGCGACCAGCCCTGCAGACAGGCAGTGTCGGCCCTCTGCAGCGGGAGCCCCGCGCTGCCCCGCGCTGCGCGTCCAGCACCGCCTCTGGGCACGCAACCACCAGCGGCCCCGTGGGCAGGAGGGCCCCGGGCTGGGGGCACGGCTGCCTGCAGTGGGAAGGGGACGTCCGTGTCTGGCTGCCTGTCATCGTGCCAGGGCACAATTCATATCACGGTGCTAGAAGAGAGGCAGGTGAGAGCTCCTGCTTGTGGGCAAGGGGGTCTATAACGGTGGCTGTAACCAGCTCTGCATCACTAATGGTGACGGGGGATTCTGAGCAAGGGCAGCTTATTTCTTCCACATTGCTTGCGACATTCAAGGTGCAAGCCATGTGTTTTCATGTTAGAACGTATCAGTTGATTGCTGTGTAAACAAAAACCCACAGAACTACCTCTAAAAATGGATGTGAAGCAATTTGCCAGTTGTCTGTGTGGCAACTGGCAGCAGGATACACTGTAAATCCACCTGGGTTCTCCAGAATCAGCCTTTTAACCCAGCAAACATGCTCATCTGTATCCTTGTGTAACATCTTTGTGGTTTTGTTTGTTTGTTTGTTTGTTTTCGTTTTTTTAAGTACTTCAGTGATTTGGGACTGTTCAAGAAGTTTTGTCTGAACAGAAATTGTGAGGCAGGTACAGGAAAACTGTGTCCTAAGCATCCTTATTTGGGAAAAAGGAAACAGAAAAAGTGCGAAGTAGAATTACAAAGTGTTCTGAGCCTTTAATGCCGTCCTGTGAGCAACTTGGGTATGTCCCTTTCACTTGCACCAACAGCAAGTAACGCTGACCACCATTACGAGGTAAATCATTATCCACGTTAGGCGCAGGTGTGAGAGGCACTTACTTCCAGCCAAGCGGGGACTGCGTCTCTCCAGGTCGGTAGGATTTGCCGCGATCCTGGGCACGACGGGGCCCACGTGGCAGCCAGCTGCGCGCAGCTGTGCTCTCTGTTAACTCATGCCTTGGCCACAGCATCAGCCAAGTCTTATGGCAAGAGAAAAGGTGTGCAGCAGCAAGCGGTGGGCTGTTTAAAAGCCTGGATCACATGCAGTCACTTCTGAAAGAGCCCAGGCTGTGGTGTTCGCAGAAACTAATCCCTGCTTCTGAGTGCTGTCACCTTACAGTGCTGCAGAAGTTTAATGTCGCTCTCCCGCAACGTGGCATTTCAAATGATACACATAAAATTAAACAGCTAAAATCTGAGATCTGAGGTTTGCTGTAATGTACATCCAGAATAATTTAACACTAGAGACTGAAGAATATTAAAGTTTTTTTGGTCAACATTGGACTGATTTAAATTTTTTGAATATGTTTAATGGTGTTTAAATTATTTTTTGCACAGACCTAACTGCTCTAATAGGATAGGAAAATTTTGAAGAACTTAGGTACAAGAATAATTTATAGTACTGCTTTATTCTGTGATGCACAGTAAATCACTGTGATTGGATGGAAATGATGTTTAAAACTGTTCTACTTGGGGACTGTTATAACAATGCAAACTACTTTTGAAGGACAGGAGGTGATTTTAATTCAGTTTGTATCACCGCATTCATGATTTAAAGTTCCTAAATGGCAAAAAACAAATTTACTTTTTCTACCAGGAGAGTATTTTAAATCACCTTAAATACCAGAAGAGATTTATTCCAGTTTATGAGATCCCATAATTAGCACTGTAGAATACAGAAAATGTTCCTGGAGAACATCACCAGTTCCCAGGAACAGGTCAAATGAGTGCAGTTTCTGACTTTTTTGTCCCACTGTCACCACGAGCACTGGGGCTACTGACTACCCTTTTCCAGAAGCTGGTAGCTGGTAAGCGAGATGAAACTACCAATGCAGTGCACCTGGGATATGTCAAGGAATATAACAAGATAGCTCTCATTTCCTTTTTTTTTTTTTTTTTTAGTTAATTTTCATTTGTGTTTTTCCTCCCGCATGGAAAACCACTTCGGTGAGCAGTTCAGCTCCTCTACTGGAATTGCTCTGTAGCAGCTACCTACTGGCCTGTCCACAAGCCTGCTCTCAGTGGAAATCGGATGGCCCATTGCTCTGGATGTGTCCTGGGGTGTCTGGTCTTTCCCACCTTCGGTACCATGGATTCGCACCCCCGACAAATGCTCTTCTCAGCCGCTCTGCCAGCGGTCCTGCTGCGCCCTGCAGGAGCTGGTGCCTCGGCCCCACTGCCTCTGCCTCGGCCCCACTGGCTCGGCTCAGAGGGGCTCAGCAGGGCTTGGTGGGGCTCAGTGGGGCTCAGAGGGGCTCAGCAGGGCTTGGTGGGGCTCTGTGGGCTCCCTGCCCGGAATCCTCTGTCCCCTGCTGCTGGAGGTCGGGCTGCGGGTACTGGGGCGTGGGCACGCAGCCTACCTGCGAGCAGGCGTGCGAGGGGACCCCTAGAAAATGGCAGTTACACGAGTGCATCTCACATCTCCTCCTCCTGCTTCGTGACCCACTGTCATTAAAAATAACTAACAAAATAATGAAAAGTTATGTTTCTGTTCAAACAAGCAGTACATTCCTGTTACACAGGAGGGACAACAGATTGGGTCATTGTCAAAGTATGTCTCTCAGAAAGAGCACTAAATTTTGATTATAGCCATCAGAAGATCAAGAACAGGGCACTGTTACAGGGATTTGCTGCTCTCTCTCAAAAACCTGTGCTTTACACCCGCTTTAACTATCACCTGAACGCAATGCCTCGGTGCTTTCAGAGAGAAACCTTTCCAGAAATTTAGGGGACTTCATTCCAACAGAAAAGGGCACAAGAACCAATTCAAAATTCATATTCAAAATTAGAAACACATTTTTAGCAGCGTGGTTGATCAAACACAGAACAAACTGCTTTGGAAGTGATGGAGAATCTGCCCATTGGCATCACTAAATCAGGACAGATTGTCTTTAAGATGATATGCTTGATCTAAACACTGCCTGTCAAGTGTGATACAGGGCAAGTGCTGAAATCAAATACCCTGTCACACAGTGAAGGTCGTATAAGCTGAGATAACAGCTCCTTCCTACAGGACATGAAGGCAGAAGACAGTGCAGCTGCTCCTGCATGACAGCACTCCCTGTGCACTCCCTGTGTTATGAGTCACACCGCTTCCATCCCATCTCAAGACTTTGGGTCTGTTTTTTTGTGTTGTTTTTTTTTTTCGACAAACATTTTGGAGGGGTTGGCGGAAGTGATAGCTCCACTGTAAGGCAGGCCAGCCGCTAGCAAAAGGATGCAGAAATGATACTATAAAAGTCAGGAGTCAGTGGCAGTATGAACCCTGCACAACAGCTTCTGCAAGACTTGCTGGCGAACTTCTGTGATGCTCCATATTCACACAAAGTGTCCCGGGCTCTGGCCAGCGCCCAGAAGAGCCCCCCACCCTGCTGCCTGCAGCATGCAAAGCCTGCCCAAGAGAGACCCCAGCACTGCAGGAAGCAGCCATCTCGCAGCGTCTGCTGGGGAGAGGGCACTGGCGACCCAAGTGAGGACGTGGTAAAACGCCCTGGCAGCGGAACCCCCTCCCATCCCCAGACAAACTGGCAGACTGCACGTCACACCTCTGAAGACATCTTGCTGGGCGCATCAGCGCGGTGCAGGAAACGGAAGGCCCAGCAGGCAGGCTCCAGCTGCACAGGGGTGCAAACGAAATGGGTCCTTGGGTCCCAGGTGCTGCCTGCGGCTGGGACCCGCAGCCGGGCTTCTGCAGCGCGCGGGATCCGTCCCAGCCCGCTGCCCCCTGCAGCAGCTGTGTAACTGCCACCGGCATCTTGGCATTTCTGCACTGTAAGCATTTTTCTTCTGAAGCAAATCTCCCAATTCTGTTGTTATCTGCATCTTACATGTTATGCTATTAGGATTTGCATTTACAGGTTCATGCTCTTCTTAATCGCATATGCAGCTTTCCAAGTGTCTTAACAGAGGGGCGCCTTCTAGATAAAGTAATTATAATCAAATAAAAATAAATACTCATTACCTAAATAGCATATACAACAAATAGAACCTTTCCATTTAAAGGCTAACTGACAGACTTAATGATGAATGATATAGACTAATTACAGGTTTCATAACTCATTAGCATCAAAACGCAAAAATGCTTTAAGGCAAGATAAATTGGTCAGCGTAGCCCTGCAGTTGCAGGTCCCCGCTAGCCTGCTGATCAATGGCAGATGCAAAGGAAATAGCAGATCTGTGCTTTTCCTCTCCCATAACCAGTATCTTTGAAGGCATGACCGCTGGCATCACCGCACCGGTGATGCCGGGGGCTGCTCACTGCTCTGTGGGCAGCATGGTCTGGCTGGCAGGAGCAGCCCATCCTGCCTGTAGATGTGCTCCTGCTTGTGCCCCTCCATCACTGCAGCTTCTTTCGTGCAGACAGAGCACACAGCATCCGCCCTGAATTATTGATGGGACTGCTTTATCATTTGGACATCTTCTCAACAGGGTGCAAGGTCAAGCCGATAAAATCATTGCACAGCAGCATCACAGCCTGGCTCACTGCTCGTCTTCTAGATGGTGAGCTGCAGATACTCAGTGCTGTCAAGTCTGCTCAGTACTGAGAACAGAAATACACCACTAACTTTATTCCATTGCTTTGGGGCCATGTAGGAAAGCCTCAGGGTACTNTATTTTATTTTATTTTATTTATGTGCAGGAGACCTACAAACAGACATATCAGCATGGAAGATCCAAGTGAGGTTAGAAGCAGCAGAGAAATTCCCTCTCCCTGTAACTGAAGGCCTCCTGGCCTCCCTGAGCACCCAGGCCAGCACACGGAGTCGGGCTCTGTCTCACAGCTGGAGCAGCCAGGGCTCGTGCTAAGTAGCTCCATGAGTAGAAATTCCAGAACAGGCCGACAGAGACCTGCTAACGAGTACAGGGGCTCTGCTGATACCAGCTCTGGCTGGTGTCCTCTCCTTCTGAGGAAGACTTCGTCCTCAGCTTTTAGCAATGTGCCACCTGAGTCCCAGGCCAGTTTCAAACCTGTCCTGAAGGTGCCTCCCCTGCTCACCCGCGGCTTGCGAGTGGCAGCTCTTGGTGCTTGGGCTGAAGAAGCTGTGCCCATAAAAGCTGACCCTGGTGGCATTCCCCCTGCCAGCTTGCGTGCCATGGCCAACGTTACTGCCCCAAGGTCTCTGCTGGCTGTGGGCTGCAAGATTATCCCACGGAACTTCATGGGTATCCACCTGTAGCAGGCTGGGGTAGCCTCCTGTCAACCCGCCTGCCAGGATGCTCCTTCAGCTGCTGCTTGGCCAACGGCTGCATTGCCAAACTGCTCCACACACTTGACTCAGGACAAATGTCAAGAGCAAAATTTCGAATTCTGTATTGCTTTCACTGAGCTGATGAAAATCTCCTGCATAATGCAAAGATAAAATGGAACATCATGGAGAGATTTGCCTGGCTAAGAGAAATCCCACCAATTTAGAGATGTTGTATTTGGGAGAGAAAAGTTTAAATGAATCCTATTACACCTGCGGCAAGTGATGTCAAATGTGATATGCATAAGGACTATCTTTTTTGTCCTGCTTTATGGGGTATTGTTAGGCAACTATGTAGATACATCTTTTAACAAGTAATTGTGATCTCCAGCATCCGTGGAGTAGCCAAATGTCCTGGCATCCATCAGCTGACGTACACCTGGATGCTCTGAGCAGTCACAGCAGCTTCGAGAGGCAGAGCTCTCGAAGACGTACCATGCTGTAACTGCAACTGTCTCTGTGGCGGCAGCAGTAGCCCAAGTTCCAGTCTAGCTGAGAGGGATTATAAATTGTCGGACGAAAGCTGCTTATTGTCCTGAGGCCTCTGCACCTGCCCCTGGGCACTAACTCCTCTTCCACCGCCCAATCCAGCATTGTCTTTCTTGACTGTGAGGACTGATAAAATGATGACACAGTACTGGGATGTAGATTTACTACCTACTTTACTAGCTACAGTGACCCTGTCCTTAAGACATACCGCCAATTTCATTAAAAACAAAACAAAACAAAACACAACACAGATTTAAAAAAAAATAAAATAAACTCAAAATAAAAAACAAACATAGTGCAGAGTCACTGCCTACTATATCCCAATTTTAGTTCTATTTATAGGAGATGCTGTTGTAAAATTAAACCTTTAGATAATTCACATTGAAAGGCAAGTCTTATGGAAACATTAATTGCTTACTGTTATAGCTTATTTTTATCATGTTGTCTTGTTACTTTAATTTGTTAGGCAATATCTGTAAAACTTTGATAGCAATGATGCACAAGTCCTAAATTTCTACAGCATATGTGGAAATGCTGTCTCAGAAAGCCTGTAGCATGTTGCAGGTAAAATCAGGCAGAAGAGAGATGCACTGGAGAGATCTGCAGTTCTGCTTTGATTTAAAACGAGCTGAGGACCTTTCTGATCCACAGCACTTCTGGGCTACAGAACAGCCCCAGCATCTGGGAACATTTCAAACCTTCTTTTTTCCTCATTTAGAGTTTAACCTTTTGGAATATGACTATGACCTTTTTTTTGGGGGGGTGGGGGTGGAGGGGGGGAGCACTTGTGGCTTTTTCGAACGTTCCAGGGCAAACCTGGAAGGCAGGTGGGAAGTCTGTCCAGTTACCTTGGCAGCTTATAGAATCATGGAATATCCCGAGTTGGAAGGGACCCACAAGGATCATTGAGTCCGAGTTTCCTCACGGCCCAGAGAGCCGCCGCGTGGGGCTGGCAGCGCAGTCACAGCTCCCTGGCTCCCAGCGCCCACGCTGCCCACCCCTCGCCTCCGCTGCCTGCCTGCAGGCACCGAGACCACGGGTGATGGAGCTGGCAGGGGCACAACGGGGTGGTGGCAGAGCACGATGAGGGCGACAGGAGGACGCCCCAGAGCATGCTGGAGTGCCGCACAGGAAGCATTTTGTCAGAGGGGGACGCTGCATAGGCTTTTACGCAAAGTGTCACCTGCCCCGAGGATGCTGGCCTGCAGAGGCCGCCCGCCCCGGCACAGCTGGAGGCTGGAGGGCACCGGGAGCCCCGCCAGGCACGGGTCCTGCTGCTGCGAAATGCAGCTCTCGCTGTTCTGCTGGAGAGGGAGAAAGCTCCGCACAGTGAAAGCTTCCTTAAATGCTTTCACCCTCAAATGCTTCTCCTGGGCTGTGGTGCCACCAGACTATGTACGCTTCTCTAGGGAGTAACAGGCAGAGAAACTACAGCTGGGAGCGGTGCCAGGCTGGCCGCGATGGAAAAAGGAAATCTTCCCCTTTTTTGCCAAATAAAATAAAACAACCTAGCCCCCTCAGACTGTGAAAGCTTTGAGCCTGTGGGCCTTGTGAACCGAGACATCTTGCATCAGTTTAATGTGTTGCTGAATAACCACCATGAGATGACTGATTGAAATTCTCTGTAACATATACAGAGATATATAGAGCTAAAATGGTCTTAAAAACATGGGGGAAAAACAACAAAAGCAAAGTAGTTGAATGAAATTTGCTCATGACAGCTGCTCAGCGCTACACTAACTGCTCACTACTGATGATGTATGCCTGGGCACATGATTGTGTTTCTTCAACCCTATTTCTAAGTTGCAGCAAAAATAACGTAAGAGAATACTCATTAGCCACAAAACCCCTTGCTTGCATGCAGATATGGATGAGCATTTGCATATAAATAATCCATTCCTCAGATTTTTCTGGGAAGAGAGACCTAGTGTTTGTGACTACTGCATAGGAAAAGACACGGTCAGGCTGAAATGCAGCAGCTGTCTGGGCTGAACAGATGTTCAGGAAAACCGTTCTGCAGTGTGACCAACTCTAGCAATTAAACAGAGCATTTGGACCTTGGGAAGATGCAGAGAACTTCAAGTATTCCATGCTGCATTTCAGTATTTCATGCCCGCCTCCTTTGAAATCCATATCAGCCAGAAAATATACTTGCAGCCTAAACCTAAGTCCTAGTACATGATTGATAAGGCACTTCTTATTTAAGAATTTTATTCTCAAAAAGAAAGCAGGAAGGTTGCTTCCTTATTTTTGTATTATCTAAGAAACGATATCCAATTTTAGATTTTTTTTCCTAAGAATTCAGAGAATGTTGATTTCTTATCATATTGATGCAATAATGACATAAATGATACGATTAATCAGTCTTCTAGCTACTGTTCACTTCCCTTGATAGGTAGGTGGGGTAGCAAAGAGCTGCAACTAATTTGGAAAGGATGAATCTATTTAGCCCTAGTAGAGTGATTTCACTGTTCAGCACCACTTTTTTGTGGTAAGTTTCATTTTCTATTGACTCTTGGCCAACAGAGAACTGATACATGTGACCATCTTTTAAACACTATTAACATGATGATGTAACAAACACAGAGAAGCCCATTAATTCAAATATACCTAATCAAAAAGTCATGCAAACTAAATTAGATATACAGTTAGAGCAAGAGACGCCATCTGTTCAAACTTTCTAAGGGCTAAAGTAACTGAGATGAAGCCAATTTCAGCAGACAATAATAAAATTATGCTGCAGAATTACAGGCTCTATGTCTCATGGTTTATTCCCCTTCCCTTAAATTATTATCCTAAATCATATGAACACAATTACCTTCATCTATACATTACCTGATCTGCCTTCTTTTTGGCTATTAAATGTAACAACCTTTGTCAGTGAAATGTAGAACAGAAGTCTTATAGCTGCTGAAATGGAGTAAGAAAATGTCTCATTAATTTCCTGACAGCAGTAATTTCAAATATTTTATATGCTTTCTTTAAATGGTCACCACTTGTTCAATACAAGCAAAATAGATGCTAAATTGTACATCTGACCCTTGCATATAATGTATCCAGTACTGCTGTGTTTATGGATGTGACTCACTGGCACAAATGTTATGAGCCTTACATTGATACACACCACAGCTGCTCTATCAAAGAGAACACTTGGGAAAGTCCTAATTCAAAAATCTGTTTGCTGTTAAAACAATTTACCGTTTCAGACTTACAAAAAGTCACTGGAATAACCCACACATGGAGAGCAGCCCCGCGCCCCTGGCAGCGTGCTGAGCAGCAAAACGCTGCCCACGGAAGGGCGGCTCCTGCGGCGAGGGAAGCGTCTCAGCTGCACTGGCTTTTTGCACTAACGGAGGCACCGAACATCCCTGCCTCGGCGGGTGTCCAAGCACCACCACTCTTGAAGGCAGCGTTACAGCTCTGAACCGATTTTGGCTCAGCGAGGTCTCTTCTGTGGCACTGGGACAATGGGGGTGGCTGCAGTTGGAGGGTTTGGGATGCGGGCTTTGGTGGGCACTCATGTGCACGGGCTGACAGTGCACTGCCAGTCCTCATCTCCTTGCCCGCTAAATCAAAGCATCAATTAGTGATAAGGATATCTTCTTAAAAATCCATTTTGTTCTTGGAAATTAAATCACAGGGCAGAAGCCCGATCCTTTTCTATCTAATACCAGGAGAAAGGGCCAGTTCCCTGATACGGCTCCCCAGTCTGGGCTTGGTGAGTCTCAGCACTGCTCCGAACACCTCAGGCACGTTTTGGGATCCGGATCAGGCCAAAGGAAAAGCCCAGCAGACAGTGTGTATGCAGCCATTCAGTTTCAAAGGGTGAGAGGTTTTAAAGCTACAGACATCGGCCGTGGCATGCCAGCTCGTGCCACAGGACAGTCCTGGGACATTGGCTTTGAGGGTGCAATCACAGGCCTTGTGTCCAGAGTCTGCTGTGCACTTCCTTGAAAACCCTGTGAGTCCTCAGACTGGTGCAGGTCACGCGCTTCTGGGTAAGGAGCTACTTAGTAAGTAGCCACTTATTTAGGCAGCAGCCTTCCATGTGTAGACCTCTAAACACTGTAGAAAGCCTATACATATGGAGTGAGTAGGCCAGGGAGCCCTGGAGTCCAGTAAAATAAATTCATTAATTATTTTAAATAATAGGCAATACATTATTGTTAATTCATTATAATTAATAAATTAATAATTATAATAATAATAAAACATGCAAGCATTTATAGTATTGAGTCATTGTGCCTGTTCTGTTTAAATTGGGTTTAGCAATGATGGCCTCATTTAAAATAATTTGATTAAAATAATGCCTTTCTGGAAAAATGAGAACGAAGCCATACAACATGCCACAGACCAGGACAGACTGCAGCTAGGAGCCGAGCTCGGTCACTGGGCAGGGCAGACTTCCCAGGCAGACCTTCACACACACACAGGGGATGCTCCCGGGGCACGGCACGCACCCGTGGGTTCTCACAGCATCCCTAAGCGGGCTCTGAGCCAGCAGCCACTGGGGTTCAGATGGGGTTTGTGCAAGTGCCCGCTGCTGCGTCCTGCGAACAAGGACGGGTGGGGACCCACATGGCTGCTCTGCTGCATTTGCATGTGGCCATGGCAATGGTCAGGGAAATAAATGGTGTTTCTAAAATGTACTATACCAGTGAAATGACCCTGCTGCTGGCCACAGAGACTGTGGGTATGCTGGGAACCGAGGAATTGCATGGACATACGGGGTGAAGACAAACAGCCAGCAGATACAAGGCACGGGGCATCACCTGCGCCTTGCAGCCCCCAGGATGCAGCCCCTGTGCTCGCTGCCTGCCTCGGGGCTGGGGCTTTCCCTGCGCTGAAACCTCCGGCCAAGGCTGCGGCTTTTTTAAAAGCATTCGGAGGGAAGCTTTTTACCATTTGTGAAAAGGAAACAAAGAGAAATGTCAAGCTCATATTCTTTTCGATTTCTTCCCATTCTACTCTATTCCCATTGGTATTTACATTTCTGCCCAATAATGAGATTCTTTCTTATTTTTTTGCTTTCATCTACTCACGGATTTTTCCTGGTATTGTCTCAATTGTACTTTCTTCAAAGTTAGAAGAAAATAGGAAATAAATAGAAAAAAAAAAAAAAAACTATGAGGAAAATCCCTTGAGTTATTTCTTTCACTGAACTTAGAAAAGAAGAAATCACACTTCAAAAGCTGGAGAGATAGCATTCATTTCTGAATCTAGGAATATTTAAATAAAGAAGAAACTTTTTGGAGAGACTGATTCTACTACTGAGCTCGTGATTTTCAGAACCAGCTATTTAATAAAAACAACCCCCTGCATCAGAGACTTATCAGTATTAATTCTGTGCGGAACTTGTTTACAAAAACAGAAGAAGCTTCACAGGTTTCAGCCGCGCTTCAGCAGCCAGCAAGCCGCCCCTTTCCCTCTGGGTATGCTGCAGAAAGCGGCAGAAGGTGCCCGGTGCCCGGCGCTGGGCTCCAG
>VXAA01000280.1:576167-596556 GCA_013399115.1 Anseranas semipalmata | reverse complement strand
AAAAGGAAAAAAAAAAAAAGGAAAAACAAACCTGATTCGTCAAGTAGTTAAGGTTTTTGTTTTTCCTGAAGCAAGCACTTCCTTCTTCACCTAAATGTGTTAAGCTTAAATAGTATTAAGAAGAAAAGAACAACAAACATTTTAACTGAACATTGAAACAGATACCACCATGAAAATAAAGCATTTCAATTACTATTTATTTACTCTTCTTTTTTTTTTTTTCAGTCAAAAGGCTGTAACACATTCATTACAATTCACCAAATGCTGTGATTAATCTAAATGTGTTTTCATTCTTTCAATATTTGGCTAACGCTGCTTCTGCTCAGCTGCACTCTGCAGCAGCACTCCAGTTGCTGCTGGAAATTAAGCTCCTGGCCTGTGGATGCTTGCCTCACTCTGCAGCATGGCGCACGCTCCTTTGACCCAGGAAATTACTCTTTAATGAGTGCCTTCTACACGGGGTTACGTCCAGTGCTAATGGCAGTGCAGCGGGAGGGAGGCAGCTGGTTTTCAGCCACCGGTTGGCACGTGTGTCCCTGCGGAAGCAGCTGGACGCGTGGGAGCGTCGCGTGGGCAGCGCATTGCCGCGGCGCTGGCACCCAGCCCCGCTGCCCCGAACACCCGCCGCGCTGCGGGCCCGGCCCCTGCCGCACGCCCTTGTGCTGCCCCAGGAGCTTTGCTGTGACCTAGCGTGACTCGGGGCGTGCAGCCATTGAGTAACCACAGAAATGAGCGCTGCTTTGCAGGGGGGGCGGTAGGATGAGTTTGTCAGTGTGGGCTTCCTAAAAATAAAGCAAGCTAATTTTCCTTCTAATTTGTGTGAAGGTGGTTATCTTCCAAACCAAGAACTCGGCATGCACTTCATTATTTCAGTGTTTTAATATTTTTTCTCTTTCTTCCCCTTTTGCTACAATGTTAAAAATAGGCAGGCATGTTTTTGTTACTATAAATATGTTTCTGTTAAAAGCATCTCATCTAAATATTCCTTGGGGAAATTATATATATATATATATATATATATATGAAATAATTTTATCTTGGAACACTTGATCTTTGACACAAATGCATTTCCAGGACGCAAAGAAATATCAGGTGATGTGTCATCTTCCCTCTGAATTTCAATTGCAAGTGGCATTTCCTGAGAAGCGGGGGAAGGTGAATAGGGCGAGCGCTGTGCTGCTGGAGGGCCGGGTGTGCGACCTCCACTCCGGAGCAGCGAGGAGCCTGCCTTGAATGTCAATCGCTGCAGTCACCGCATGGCAGCATTTATCTTTTGCGCCAACAACTTGCATCTCCTGCACTCTCAGCCTCGTATTTCCTTCCGAAGTGCAATCCCTAACATTGCAAAACAATTTTTTTTTGTATTTTTATTCATCATGAGTTGTGAATCATGAGCTTTTCAGGAAGTGTTCTACCTGACTTTTTCATGTATTTGTTGGCATTAGGGTGGTCGTTGACTAACCGTGATGTCAGCCATAAACAACTGAAGAGAACCATTTTAGCCTCTCAGAGAGCCACAGCAGTCAAACATACACTAGCCAATGCTAATGTGTTCAAAAATCAACCCAGCAAAGATATCCGGCATTTTTCATAGATATTTATGATTCTGCAAAATTAGCAAATCATGTTTAAGTAGATGAGTCTTTTTAGCCTGAAAACAAAAATAAAGCAGGAACAGCATTGTGTAAATCTAGAACACTGAAAATGAGTCAAGGGAAATAACAGACCTTATTTAAAGATGAATTTCTAATGAGATATAATGAAAAACTTATCCGTGTGATTTGGGTAATAAACACAACAGCTCCAATTTATGTGGAAGAGGGACTGTAACTTTACTGCAGTCTTTTCCAGGAAGTTGTAGGAAAAACTGTCAGTAATAATGTACAGGGCAAACTGCTGCTGACAGCATGGTATTCTACAGTGGGCTGGGGAAGTGGCCTTGCATAGGAGTGTTTAATGCCCCAGTGAATGGATTTAAGCTGCGGTCTGCCAGTTCCTTTCTCAGGCTTCAAAGGGTCCCAGGTCTCCTCTCCTGAAGACCCACAGCCCAAGTTTTTCAGTCTTCTTCTTCTTCTGTGTTAGCTCTTTTTATAATCCTACTTTCTCCCTACAACTTCACTCTGTTTTCCTTTCCAGTTTGCATTTCTCTTCCTTTGAGTTACCCTCTCTGTCACCCAATGTTGTTCTTGCTATTTTTGAGCATAGTCGAAGCGTATTTGAACTTGTCCTTCCTTGCTGGTGACAGTACCTGGCATAAGGGTGATGCAGGGACCGCTGGCCTGCAAATATTGTCACTGAGAACTTCTAATTAAAAATAGCTGTTAAAAATCCTCAAATAAAATGTGATATGGGATGGTGTTTTTTTTTCCCCCAAAGAACATAGTGAGCATAATAATTAGCTTACAAATAAATGTAAATAAAAAAGACTGCTGTAATAAGAAGCAAGGATACTTGTGACCATTGCAATAGTAAAAGTTGCCACTGTGATGAAAATTAATTATGTTTATATGCTGTTTGTGAGTAGGCCATTCGGTACAGAATAATAGCTAGAGAGAGAAAGCTTTTACAATTCTATTAGTTGTAATGGATTTGTAGGTTCAAACATACGATTTATCATCTGAGTTCCAACCAAGATGAAAAGCAATACGTAGAGCTAATTAATTAGCGGTGCCAGTAATTAGCTGTTCCCCAGGTGTTTATGTTTTCCCGAGATGACAGAACGGATGCCACTCAGCGTGCCACACCACAGCATCCATGCAAGGCGGGGGGCGGCCGGCGCCGGGTGCCCAGGGAGGGAAGCAGCAGCCGCCCCGGCACCGAGCCGCCTGCAGCCGCCCGGAGCTCCTGGGTGCTGAGCAGCGACCGAGCGCCTTGCACCTGGGCACGGGGACCGTGCTGATGGGGCAGGACGGGAGGGACCCGGCAGAGCACTGCTGGGGCCGGGGGCAGCTGTGCCAGCTGCGTCCCACTGACCGGCCGTGGTCTGCCCCAGGCCTGCTTCGAGGCTGCGCATGGAGCTCCTGGCTGGACAGATGGACAGACCTCGCTGGAGCCCCTGCCGCCGTCAGCCAAGAGCCGTGCCAACTGCCCCAACTCCTGGGCCAGAGTGTCTCAGCTTTGCAAGGTGGTAAAGGGTCATCCCAGCAGGCGGCATGGCTTCTGCCCTGGGTGCATGGCCTCATTAATTGTTTTATCCCTGGTTTGTTCTGCAAATGCTTTCCGGTATCAGAGCTGCTGTCTCTGGGCTGCATCAGAAGTCCTGGTGCTTTATAGGCTCAGGCGAGCATCAGCATAGAATTACAGCTGAAGCCTTGATTCTCCTGAGACTGCACTGGATGGATTAAATACACTTCCCAAATACTCTTCTAAACCTTCAAGCCAGGAGAAGAAATAACAACTCGAATCTCTAAGAACTGTGCCTTTATTTGTCAGTTGGAATAAAGCTGATGCATTATGCATTTTAGGGATGCATTAATGTTCACGCTACTTGAGAGAGGGGAGGGCTGAATTTACAGCTCTGCCCAGAGCACCTGGAGGCCAGCCTGGAGGCAGGGCACCGCCGCTGAGAGGCCAGGTGATGGAGCAAAAGGACAGATGGGGCTCAGAAAGCTCCCACAGCGGCTCTCGCCAGAGGGGAGCACCAGGCCAGGCAGCGCCGCGATGCAGCTGGGGCAGCGCAATTGCGTGGGCAGGCACTGGGTGCAGCGCTGGGCTTCCAGAAATGCCAGGTCTCCAGAGGCATCCAGTGTAAGAGCTGCCACAGGTCCCCTCCCTGCCCTCTGTCACCACTGCCAAGGTGCAGACCCTTTCCACGTTCATAGTGGCACTTCTGTATGAGGAAATGATCGTCTCTGGTGTAATTCGTCCCCCAGCAGCCTTACAGTGGCTCCAAAATCTTAGGAAGAGGAAGCTCACTTCTAAGACCTCAGAGCTGCTGCCACTGGTGCCTGGTCACAGCCTGGTCCCCCTGGACAAGGCGGCACCTGCAGGTGTACCCATCGCCGTCTCCTACTGCTGGGGCCAGCTGCAGCCATAGCCCCTGCCCGGAGGCAGTGCTGTAGCGGCTGCCCGACGATGGGGAGTGTCCACAAAAGGACAATTGAAATAAACATGATGCTTTGCTGAAGCCCCTTCAAATCAGGTTTGGAAATCTGGAATTCCTGGGACACGCACTCCATCCGCTTACTGAGGCTGGCATGCCGGCAGCAGGGAATGAAGCGTCACCCACGTCTGGTGGCCGCTTCCGGCCCCGTGGGGCAGCTCCTGGCACAGCCGGGGGCTTCTCCTACCTCTCCCAAGCTGGGAATCCACACCTGCACCACCTCCTTCCCAGCCAGGAGCACTGCTCAGCAGCAAACTGCAGTGGCAGAGGGGAGGGGCGGATGGATGGACAGACAGGGACTGCCCACCTGTGTCCCTGAGGAGAAGACCTCCAACCTGGTCCACAGCCCCCTCCCCATCACGTGTCCTCTGCACCCCGGCTCTGCCCTGCGGCTCTCCGGAGCTGAACAACCACTTCAAACACGAGGACAGCAGCAGCTGAAGCAGCAAAGGCTTTTGATTACTGAGATATTAAGAAAAGTCACAGAATCAGAGAACAGTTTGGGTTGGAAGGGACCTTAAAGGCCGCCTGGTCCCAACCCCCTGACCTGGGCAGGGACACCTCCCACTGGATGACGTCACCTAAAGCCCCAGAGTCCTTACAGCATGATGCATTTCTAACAGAAATTCTTTCTGGGTTCTCCTTTCCCTCCAGAAAGCCACAGAGACACAGGGAAGAGGTTTCGCTCAATATGGACACAGGGAAGAGGTTTCTCTCAGTGCTCACTTCTCAGACTCTGTGCTTTTTCTTACAAACCCAGGCTTAAACCCTTTCCCCACAACATTGGCCCTTGTGAGAGATGCTTTAATCTACTCTGTGTAGGGAGCTGAAGTTTAAAACTACACAGAAATTCCTTGCTACTGACAAATCCAAATAACCAGCTTTTAAATGTATCTTTCTAATCTTGGCTCCTTCAATTGTGTTTGCTTTTATTTTGTTTCCAGGTACTCTAAAAATGTTGGCTGTGAACTGTAAATGCTTGAATGGTCTTGAGAGTACTGTTCAAAAGGAGATGCAACAAATATCCTTAAATACGCTCTTTAAAGTGGAAATAACAATTATCAATATCTGCAGGAAAATAAAATAGAAAAGTGATGCAGTCTTTCCAAGGTTTTAATACAAAGCAATGGTCTAAAAATAAAGTATTTACAGTTAGCCAGTTAGTTCATTAACAGCATTTCTATGGCAAGATCCTACAGAGGGACATGCAATCTGCCCAAAGTAATCTTTCTACTGTTGAAAAGCACCCAGGGGATGGGACTGAGGTGCCCAGGTGTCAATGGCATGGTAAAACCCTGTGGTGCCTGCAGGGCCACCGGCCGCCTCTCCATGAGGTCTGCGATCTGCCAGCCCCGTGCTGTGGGTGCCCTGGGATCTCCAAAAAGGAGCAGGGTGCTTGCACAGACACCTGGAGCTGTCCCTCCTCACTTTAAAGGAGACCATTTAAAATGGCAGGCGAAGCTAGCAGCACCCTCCTTGTTCTGGTTCTGGGCAGGCTGCAGGAAACACTGTCAGAGAGCTTTGCAGGATTTGGTGCACCGAGGTTCCTCTGAGACCCCTGCAAGTGCCACTAGCAAGCAATGTTCCACGTGAGCTTTCCTGGGGATCCTGCTCCGAACGAGACAGGAACAGAGCTTCTGGGGCTGGGTTTGCACCGAGGAGCTCCGTGCTGCCGGGCCCGCAGAGAGCAAAGGGCTGCCGACACGCTGCTGCTGAGACAGGAGCAGCACTCTGAGGTCTCTGAACCCCAACCTGTGTCTTCCAGTGTAAGTATGGATCAATTAGTAAAATAATAACTGATTGTTGTTTTACTGGTGCTGATTCACCCGGCCACCACAGTCCTCTGGCAGACTCCCTGATTAGCAAGGTCTGCACCATTCACTTATTCTCTTGCTGACTTTTCTGATGTTCACAGCAATGGCAAGACAATTCGGAGCTGGCCTGCCAAGCTCAGAACAACATTTCAGATTTATAAATGTGGAGGGCTGCACATACCATGCAAGCGTTTTCAGGGAGAAGGTGATTCATCGTTATAAATCACTGTTAGAAGACACATAATCATTTGTTATTAAACGAACAGAGGATAAATCAAGCACTGAGTGTAACTCTAAGAAACACTACAAAAATGATGGGGCAGGTAATGGGAAAAACAGGCAATCTGGCAGGAACTGAGGCTCTGTCGGACAAACACTCCACTGGCTTGCTGGGCTGCGGTGTGACAGTTATAACAGTGATGACTCGCTCTGTGTCGGCACGGCGAGGAAAGTTTCTGTGCTTACATGCCATGACCTGTATTATGGATTCAAAAGATGCAGCTGATTGGGATCAGAGTGCAAGTACCCGGGAGCAGTAGCTCTTGGGAAGAAGAGGAAGTTCTGTATCTCCTGTTACTAAATTACTCACAATTTATGGAAAGTGAAATTACTAGTTACCTCTACGAAGTGCTGGAATGGCTGAGCAACAGCAAGCACTGGATTCCCATCAACATCGCCCCACAGCCACCTGCCTCTGGCATCCTGTGGGTAACTTCTTTCCTCCAGGCAAAGCTCCACCCAACGGGACGCTGGATTACAGGGGTAGCGGTCTGTTCTCGTGAAGAAGATGCGTGGAGATCTGCACTTTACTTCCATTTGTCTTCCCCTCCTCATCACTGTGTGTTCCTGGTTTCCCATCTTTGCCCACTTCAGGCTCGCTGGCAGCCGGAGCACTGGGGAGGGCTCTCCTGGTGCAGGGGAGCCCCTGCAGCTGGCACGGGCGGTGGGAGGGCAGGAGGGCGTCCCCACTCCTCGGCTGAGCCCCGCACACGTGCACCCCTGCCCTGCTCCTGGGGGAGATGCAGCCGCCCCGTGCGGCTGGACCCCATCGCTGCTCGTGTTGCCCAGCACCGTGGGGCACGGCTCTGGCCCACGGGAGTCATGAACCCTTCTCTGCCCACAAAGAAATCCTCTCCCAGTGCCGCATCTACACAGCCTTGCAGAGGTGGGGCATCTTGTCCCTCTTCCTACTGGACCGTGTCTCTCTGCTGTTGTAAATAGGGCTAGGCAATGCTCTTCAGATTTTCAGTGGACAGAGAAGTGTTCACAAATGGTAAATTTGCACTAGAATTTACATTGAGTTACTGAATAATAAGAAGAAAATAATAGGAGTGCAGAAAAAAATGCAGTTCGATTCTGATGTGTCACCCAGATTGCAGAGATCTTCTCCCTTCCTGGCTTGACAGAGACCCTGTCGGTTTACTTTTTAACTTCATCTGGTCGTTAAAATGTTTTCACAGAGAACAATCCTTAATATGAAGTTCAGACTGATGGAAAGTATCCATTTTGCTTACAGCAATGACCATGCTGACAGAGCTTTTTTCCCTGGCCAGTGTATGTCCTGTGCTGTATCTGTGCCTCCCCATGCTTTATATCCAATTAGGGAGTGTCACAGCTACTGCCAGGAGAGTGATGAGCTCCTGCTTTGCTGGTCCACATCTGTGTTCAGCTGCTAGGCATGAACTGGACTTGGACAGGTTCCTATCCCATGATAAGGCATACTGCAGGATGTTTAATTTATCTGCATAAAGCTTTCATATATTATGTTACATCAAATCTAAAATCTCATTAATCAGTTACAAATCATTATGATTGAAGCTCATCAGTGGTCTAAAGATCATTCCAAGCTGCTCATTGGGTACAAGTGAGGTAGAATAGAGTCGTAAGTGCCAGAATCTACATCTGCATCATTCTGGTACTCATTACATGAGCAGAAGGAGTCATTTAGCCACCCAAGAATCAGACGCAAAGTCAAAAGTGGAGGGAGCTGGAAAAGCGGTGAGAAGGCAAAAAGGAGCGTGTCCAGAGCTGTTGCTTGTACCCACGCCGTGAAGAAGGTGACGAGTTTTGCTGGACGAAGCTCACAGGCCGTGTCCACACTGTCCCTCTTGGTGGTCCCAGAGGTGCAGGACCAAACCCCCACAAGCCCACACCACCCATGGTTGTGTGCCATGGGGAGGAGGTGTGTCCCGGTGGAGGGACGGGGACAGGGGCCTGGCAGGTCCCTCCCAAGGGTTCCCTTGGGCACTCGAGGCTGCCACCTCCATGTGGCCCCTGTCTCCAGGCCCAGCTGCTGGGGAGCAGCACCCAAGCCCCTGGTTCTGGGTTCGGTCCCCGCGCACACAGACTTCCTCAGGAGGAGAAGAGCTTGTGCCTATGGGGGGGATTAAGTGTAGGAAAAATATCGCCTTGAGATTAACCCCTGTTTCTGGTTGCTATTTTGTTTTGTTTCCATTTGTGGGTCTTTTGAGCCCATCTAAAAGCAGGCAGAAGAATACAGACATAACAAACGATATGCTGTCTTCAGGACAAGATTGCTGCCACCTTAATAGACCCTCAAAGCAAAGGAATAAATAGAAGATAAATAAAGAAGGATATACAATGCTTTTAGAAATATTTTTTATTTTTTCATATCTATAACATTTTCTCACAATGCAATGCTAGAAAGCTATTAAATACAAAGATGAAGTTCATAGCTTGTACAAACTTCCAAATGTTTTCCTTCGCCAGATAATAAATGTCTGTGTACATGTGAAATTTATTTAAATTTAAATAACATTTTCAATCCAACATGTAATGCCAGAAATGACATTTTAAAAAGATACAGTGTGAGTCTCTAAGCAAAAATCAGACTCAGAAGAAAAAAATGATAATGTTGTAAAGCAGCCACTGTTCAGAAAAAAATTACCTATGTGAACTTTTACAGCACCTAAGCTTTGGAGACGTAAAAGCAGTTTGGGAAGGGCACTAAGCCCAGAGCCTGCAGTGCACCTTGCTGCACCGACGGCTGCGCAGGGTCTCCGCGCACAGCCCCGTGTGCTCTGCGTGCTCTGCGTGCTCGCGCTGGCAGCCGGGGCAGGCGGTGCGGTGTGGCTGGGAGGACGGCTCCCAGCTCCGGCTGCCGCCTGCGCCGCACGGTGCCTGGGCGCAGAGGCCGTAAAGTCCCTTCTGCTGCGAGGGAAGGTGCCGGGGGGCTGCGGGAGGTCGGGCTGCCTGGCAGCATGGATTACAGCCGCTGCGCCTGGCAGGCTGTGGCACTCAGCGTGCTGCTACGCGGCTTTTTGCCACTGACTCCCCATTCGTGTAAAAGCTTTTCTGTGCTTAGGTCTGAAACCTCTGCCTCATTGCGAAAGGATCACAAATGCTTTTTAGGTTTGCACATATGATTATAATCCTATGGCTTGTCTCCTGATGCATTATTTAAAGTATTGGCTTAGTTACCAGGTTAAAACCTCAGTCACAGTTGTACAACTCCGTTCTAATTCTCTTTTCTTTTTTCATTTATCTTTCTACAGTGGTGTTCAATTTTCAGTTGCAACGGTTATGAGTGCAACCACAGTATGGGTGTCATACAAAATAAAGCAATAATAGCTCTTTCTGGTTTGCACCATGTAGTTTCTCATAGCACATTTATCACTGCAGTGCCATTGTGCTTTCCAGGTATGCATCAAGCGATGCAACTGGTACCTCTCATGTGGTGCGAGAACTTTCACTCCTCCAGACAAACAAGCACAGAAGAGGGGAAGGAAAGCAGCAGCAAGCTCCAATATAGCCTTACATTAATTTTGACAGCATTAAGATTAATGCTATCTCCTCTCATTTATTAGACGGTGGGAGAATGTCCAGTAGCTGGGACTGAAGCCACACTTTGCTCTGTGCTGTAAAAGGCATTATTATTTGTGGTCATGATGGAAAAAATGTTCTGCTTATTTTACCAGAACTGTGCTCATAAGTCATGAGTGTACATGTCATTATCTACCCACCAGCTGCTGTCCCCAGTCATCCCTCAGGCAAAATTCAATCACAGCTTCTCATGAATAAAGGATTTGGGGTCTGTTCTGTGTCAGTAGAGCTGCAGGATCTGATTAAGCAGGATGGTGGTGCTGATGTGCTCCACTCCAGCAGGTTGACTGACCAGTTAAATGGCATTCGTGTCCTCTCAGTGTCAGGACAGCAGCACAAAGCATCTGGACATTAGCAAAAAGACACTATCAATGATCTTCCACTTTGGTCACCCACAAGTAACTTTAATAAATTATATTAGAGTTATGTTTTGACCTCAAATTTGAGGACTCATAACATTTGGCAATATTGTTTGCATTCAGACAAAAAGTTTTGTTCTACCTGTAAGAATTTTTTTAAATTTCTAGCTGATAAAAGCATAGCATCAGATTTAGAAGTGTAAAGGCATGTCTGAAAAATGAGTATAGCTCCAGAATCCTCATATCCACATGTCATGTCTTCTTGCTGCCTGACTCAGAATAAAAACATCCACCTCCAGAAATTGTCCTGATCTGGAGATCAGGAGATATTGCTTCATGAACCTGTCTCAAGTCTTGCTGCTAAATTTTCTCCATCTCACAAGGAATCCAGATACACTCACTGAGCCAGAGATCTTGGGAGATGTCATCAAGTCTCCCCCATCCCAAACCATCTCTGTGACCTCAGCTGTGGCACCTGGGTTACATGTGCAGCTGGGCACTGAGAGCTGTGATGTAAATGATCTGAAGATCATGAGACACTCTGACACTTCCATTCTGGAAGTCAGAGAAAAACATTATTGTGAAAATGTACTGGAGACGCAAATCATTAGAGCTGCTACACTAGGTCAGACAGACTGGGTCCTTCTGGCCAAGACTTTATTCCCAGAAGTCCATATATACAGTGAACTTTCACTTGCAGCTTACTCGCTGTGACCAACATCTCCCTTGGCTAGATATTCCTCCCAGAGCTTCCAAGTCCTTGAAGGTCCCCTTTTCCCTTCCCTGGCTCAGGGAGGCAGGAGCTACAAGGACATGGTTGTTATCTTGGAAAGAATGAGGAGAAACAGGACAACAACAGCAGGTCTGCAGTGAGGGCAGTAGCTGTGCTGTGGCAAACTGGTGGATTTTCATTCCTGTCATCAATTAGAAGTCAAAAATAAGGTTTGCCTTGCTTTTTTTTCTTTTCCTACATCTTCACTCTGTTTTAATTAGAGTATCTGAACTGAAGGAAACATAAAAGTTGGAGCTTCCACAGATAATTAGCATTTAGGCTGGGTGCTGAATGAGCTCTTGCAGTTACTTTGTGAATCAAGTAAGTGTGTACCTGGTATATATTGGCTGAAGGAGCTGTCAGTCTGGCCTTCACTTGCTATTGGCTCAGCTCTGTAAGGGGTTCAGCCTGAAACTGAAAATCCTACCTGAAATTGCACTGTGGGGGAAATATGTTTATATCCGAACAGAGTTTATCTTCAGACATATGTATAGCTTGGCAATCACAACAGATGTTCTTTGGCAGTAGCGAGCCACATGTTTTCTGAGATTGATCTCCAGAGGATTTTTTTCTTTCACTGCTTCCTTCTTCTGTATACTCGTGGCTTTGCGTATGAGCACTTACTGCAGTGACACTGACTGCTCACGGGAAAGCACCCAGTAAAATTCCCAGGGAAGAGTTTCTAGGTCAGACTTGGGTTTGATTTTTCCAGACTGCCAAACTTGCCCGATCATTACAAGTAAGTTCAGAAGCTGACTGACTTGTCTTTCCTCTGTGTTGCATGCGCGTGTCCATGAGCAATGCAGCGACAGAGAAGCCAGCAGCCTCTTGTGAGCAGAGGGTGCTGCTAGGAGCCTTGTCTCCACTATGCTGATTTTTTTAGTGTCCCATTCATTTTTTCTCTGCAAAGATAAAGTGCTCTATGCAAATAGCATATATAAATCAGTGGTTTTAACCAAAAAGTAAAGAGAACCATCATAACTCTTTGGTCTAGCAGTTACCTGGGATTCCTTCTCTGCTCATGTAATGAAAGTTTGCTTGCCAAAAGTCCCAAAGTACTCATGATTTTATCATAATACTCTTACCCCCTAAACACTTTGAGCTGTTACATTTTGCTTACTGCCAGCTACTTGTCAATTAATCATCATCCACCAGTCCTCTTAGCTAACATATGCCAACGACTATTCCTCTCTTCTACCCATGGATCAGGATTTTCTTTATATACAACCTCCTGATTCCTCAAGATATGCATGTGTTTCTAATCCATATCAAATTCCAATTCTGTTTTTAATGACTACATCACTTTAACCAGTTACTTCATATAAAATAATCAGGGGAATTAGAAGTGGAAAGTTGTATGAGGTCATGAGTAACCTCCTTGCCAATGCATGGCTGTTCCCCAGAGTCCGTTTGCTAGAAACCTTTAAAATAGGCTCCGATTAAATGATTTTTTAGACATATGCTCACTGAATAGTTGCTCAGAGCTCAACATGGAAATCAAAGATGTATTATAACAGTGAAATAGGAATAATCTTAATGCAAAAGTCCATATTTCTTCCTAGTTACTTGGAAAATCTTTTCTGGATTTAAGCAATTTTCAAGCAGCTTTGAGAGCAAAATGCAATGTAATTCCTAATTTTGCACTCAGTGACTCAGGAGCCATTAAAGATGTGGTAGAGTCTTATTTCACTATGCATCAATGTTAAATTGTATCTCATGTTCTCATTTTTCTTCTGAAATACAATTTCCATATGGATTACTTGTAAAATATAATGCATGTGTAATTTTAAACGTGGCTGGGAGATGTTACGTTCACACTGGAATGGAGCAGAGTGTTCAAAATTCAGAGGGAACACAAAGCTGGGGTAAACAGTCAATTTAACTTCCATTCAAGTTTACCATATTCTCACACAATACCACTTTCCCTGAAATTGTAAAGAACTGATAGTTCAATTTTCTTCCTGGAACACTCATCATGCAAGATGAATAGAAAATGTAATAATGCTTTAAACTTCATTTACTTTTACCCACCTGTTTTGACTAGAAAGACTTTTATGATAAAAACCAGGTAACCTACAGCACCTAAAACAATATGTGCCTGTGTAAAACATGATGCTCTTTGTTAACATTCCTGCATTAATTTGTGAATCATAAGACTTTTACATCTGATAAGTGTCTAGATATTAAGATTATTAGTTTCTTGATAGACAGGTTGGAAAGGTAGAAAAGCAGTCAACAAGGGCTTTTTCTCTCCTCTTTCTCTTTCTTTAAAAAGAAGCAAATGACAGAATGACTAGACTATAATATAATTTAGTAGTGATAGCAAAATTTTCAACTCTAATTGTCTAGAAATTGGATTAACATGTTTAAAAAAACACGTTCAGCAGCCACTACAGAAAGTCCCAGGGAACCTGTCCATGGAGCACAAGCAAAACAGACAGAAAGCTCTTCTGCATGTCGGCATGCTCAGAAAACAGCCTTTTGCGAGCCTCACCCGACCATTTGGCATCAAAGTAATAAGCTGTCTCTCTAGGCTGGGGTTACTGGTTTCATACACAAGGCATCATTTTGGCCTTATTTAACAGTTTCTTTAGAGGTTGTAAACCCAGCAAAGCCAAGGATGGAGTGGGCCAGGGCCTGGAGAGCACCAGTTGGGGTGAACAGGAGAGGCCAGCAGCAAATCTGGCTCAGCAATGTGCCTGAATGGCAGCATCTTGCAAAGGCTGTACATAACAGCGCTAATGCGGCAAACCACTCAGCCCTTCCTTGGAGTCTGAGCAACTTTCATGTCCATTTTTGCTTATTTATCTCTTTAGCAATGTCGTGTTTAGTTAACTGTAATACTCCTAACACATCTTCTTCCCTTCTTTTGTCTGCGCCAACTACAGTTAAAGCATCAAACAGGGCTGGACATAATTCCCTGGAGATTTCAACGGGGATTCCAATTAAATGATTTAACTTTGCTAAATGTATGTCTTAGTGATAACAGCCTACCATCAGCCATTAGCATGTTACTGATATCAAATTACTGAGTATTTTATAAAGTGATCTGACGCTGAGTTCATCCCTGACCATTTCTCTTCTGGTGCAGAAGCATGTACTTTCCGATGTGCTTCCCGTTCCACACAGTTTCCGTCTGTTTGTATACAAGCTACAGACGGTGCTGGTGGTACTGCGTCTTTCTACATATACGTTAGCAAACAGGCACTTGTAACAGCTATAGGCTCTCCAACTGCCTCACTGCCGTTTCCAAGTATTACTCTACTTATTGATGGTGTTACTACTTCCAATGTCTTTTTAATTATTTCTCTCGTTCTCACTGATTTTTCTCTTGTTCAGAATCCTGTTTTTTTTTCTTTCATTATCTTTTCACCATTATCCCTGGAGTTAAACATCTGCTGTTCTTTAAAATACATCCTTTGCCCTAGGACTCTATTGCATCTTGTTGACACTGTACTTCCTTATGTCCTTCAGGCTTTCTTTCCCTGTGACGTCCATTTGGGTCCTTAAAGCCCCAAACACCAAACTTCTTCCTTTTCAGGAATCTCTCTTTTGTTCTTATCACTTTTCTCCAGTATAATCTCTTCTTTGAATGATTTGTAGAAAAGTTACGCCTGCCATTAGCATCATCTATTCTTTCAGCTTCTGCATGAAGTGTTGCATGCTTTTTTTTCCAAATATTAAGTCAACACTATTTTGCCAGCGCTGGAGCTCTCTCACCCATACTAAATTAAAGCATCCACTCTCCTTTTCTTGCTCCTTACTTGGTGGCCAGCTGAGATGACTCCTGGGGGGTGCAGGGGCAGTAGATGGTGCAGGGAGGGGTTGCTTTAATGCCTGGGCAGGGCCTGTAAGTTTTGGGGTCACAGGCACAGCATGGAGACATGCTGCTTGACACCACTGGGCACGGAGAGCCTTACTTCACCTCCAGAGCAGGGGCAGCATGAGGGCAAAGGCTGTCCCACAGGGGCACTAAGAGTGCACCCCAGTCACAACCTGAAAATCAAATTATTGCAAATCTTCCCTTTCTCCCATTCCTGTTCGCCATTCACAGCTGTTAATTTAATGGATTAATTCTTGCAGATAAGTCCACCTGCCCTGAGGCTACAGCCCATCACCACGTATGCGCATGCTCCAGCAGTGCTCTGAGGCTCACTGGGAGTCTGACGAACAACCTGTGAGCTGCAGCACATCACGGATGAGCTCTGTTATTTTGGGAGGGGAACAGACCGTGGTTCAGCAGGGACATGCAGATGCACAATCTGTTTACTTCTAGCAAGGGGCTCCGCAGCTACAGCACATCCTGGGGCAGCCTCACAGAACACGAACGAGCAAGCGAGATACAGGTGTGTTTCTGAGGGACAGCTCCAGCCCTGTCCCAGTGCCAGGAGGACACTGCTGCCTGGCAGACTGCACCAGGAGCCGTCTGCGGCTTCCCTCCCCAGCGCGCGAAGCGGGGCAGTCACTGACGCAGGCTGGGGCTGCCGCCCATGGGGAGCAGCAACCACTCGGGACAGTGATGGGGATGCTGGGGACCAGAAGATGTGATTGTGGAGCTGTGCCTTATGTCTGCAAGTACTCTGAGGGAATATGAGACAGAGACAGAAAACTACCCCTTGGGGACCGGTTTTAACACCTGTGCAGTTATTTATTTGCAGCTCTGGGGAGGAACACAGTGTTGTCAAACACAGGCATGGGATGCCTAATTATTTAGACCTGTTAATGAAAGGGAACCAAGTACTGGGGAGCACTGTTGCCCCAGTAAGGAGTGCTTCCAAATTTTCTCTCCTTTTCCAGTTTCTTATTTTCACTTGGTGACTAATAAAGGATTGAATGCATATGCTATTTCATCACTTGCAACATTATTGCAAAAATGATCTGAAGCACATTTTTAGGAAGCTTTGAGGCCACTTATTTCAGTTCACTCTGCCAGAGTCTCTTCCAAGAAATGACTGAATTTCATTCACAAATGAGTTTCCAGTGGAAAACTTTTCCAGGAACACAGAAACACAGCTACCAGAAACTGAGAGTTAGAAATCTTCATCTATAACCAAATGAGTTCACAGGCAGTGTATCCTCTTTATTCTACTGCCAAAATTAGCCTTAACAACCATGTTTCTAGCACATGAGATTGACAAGTGACTTTTAGTACATTTAATTTTTTTTTTTTGAAATAAAAAATTCCTTGTGATTCCAGCAGATGCAAATGCATTTTGTAGGAAACCCCTGAATATGTTTATTGGGCTTTCCCGGGCTTCCTAAGCTAACACTACTGTCTACGTAAATACAGTGCATAGTGCTCAGCACCATGACAAACATCCTGCAGAGCAGGACTGGCTCCTAACCTGTGTCTAAAGAAAAGCAAATGCTAGTCAGCCAGTACCTTTGCTCTGTCAATGATTTATAGCTGTTGGTACAGGCAAGAAGAGAGTTAGAGAGAAAACTGCTCATGTCCGCCTCCCGCTGCTCCCGGGGACTGTGCCGCAGGGCTGGTTCGTCCTGCGGCTTCCCAGCAGCAGTTACCTCATCCTTTCCACGCATCCCAGCAATGTGTTCCTTTTTGGCGTGGCTTATGGGTGGAATGACCATCGCACAGCCTAATAGATTTGCCCTGCTGACCATCTCACTTTTTGTAATGTCGGTAGTTAACGTCTCCTGTCAATGGTCCACTTTTAGGACTGCATGTTTAGAGAGGGACAAGGCTGTTCAGAAGGGCAGTCAGTTGCCTGCAGCTTAGCTAGCTTGTCCCCTTCCAGCCTGTGGGAATTAGGTGTGACGTGGGCACCTACCTGGAGTCACAGGAGTAGCACCCTAGCAGACAACCTGTAGGCATTTCCTGGTGGCAGATAAAAACTCTCTGCAATTTTGGAAGGACCCCAAATTCCAAACCGAAACCAGAGGACTCCAAGTCTGACTTTCATCATTGTGAGCCCTCTGACAGATATAGCTGTCATTCCCTGAACATATTTGGGCAAAACAGGGAATAGGGACTATACGCTTTTTGATGTGTGAGACAAAACAAGAGTGAATAGTGGAAAATGAGTGAAACAATCATAAGAATTGTTTTTTGTTTGTTTGTTTGTTTGTTTTTGCATTATAGGCCAGAACAAAAATCTGTCAGGCCCCTGAGCACCCTGCTGCAATCATCACTATCAGAAGCTTAGCAAACTGGGAGATAAAGGATGGTGAAAAACTGAAGATGACACTACTTGTTGGTAAGACTTAGTCTAGGCACCAAAATAGCAGACTCTAAGGCTGCCTCATGTTTGCTGTTACCAACACCTCTTCAGCTGATTAAAAAGGGACAAATTCTGTTCTTCTGCCCTGCAATTTTCATTGCTTCTGTTTGCCCCCAGTTGACTCCCTGCTCTGTACATTTTAATGCTTCAGAATTTCAGAGTATGAATTAACATTTTGGAGAGAGTCCTGGAGTCAGAGGCATATATCTGCCACTGGGATGGAGTTATATGGAGAATGACTAAGCAAATAGAGGATGACTAAGCAATTATTAAAAGCTTATTGAAATTGTTTAAAAGTCTGACAGTGATTAAAACAGATTTTGGATTATGCCCACAGAAACAGAATAGAGGGGAGGGGATTAACAGAGAACTATAAATCTTACATTTCCTAATTTCTGTTGCCCAACATTGTTGCCATGCCACTGCTGGTTTGCTGCTGTAGGTTACTTCACTCTTCATCACCTCTTCATTGTCATGTGGAGAGCTGTTTATACAAGCAGTCCCCTGTGCTCTCCAGAGCTTCCTTCCACAGATGATGATGGGTTTTTAAGTGAGAGACGCTGTTTTCTGTAGGCTGTAATTCTGTGAAAAATAACAGACCACTGCAGGTTTCTTTTCTTGTTTTCAATTATTTCATCACATTGTTGTTCCATAAACACATAAGGACAAGAAGGTTTGTGTTCCTAACTAGTAATGGTACACTTCGAAACTAGCTAAAATGCTTTTTCTCATCTTTTAGACTGCCAGTCAGTGGATAAGAAATTGCCTCTTGGAATTGTCAAATGTCTCAGTTTTAACCAAACTGGTCACACACATAACCTGGTTTGTATTAAAGAGAGTTGAAGAAAATAAGCATCTGGAGCCTACAGGCATGGCACTGAGTGCTGACCCCCTGCCCCACCTGACAGGACACGGCTGTGGAAGCCTCTGTGGCAGAGGCTGCACCGCAGCCATTCACTCGAGGCACCCGAGCCCAGGGATGCTGTCACATTCTCGCCACTGTCAGTGACTTCATCCTTGAGTTACAGAACCAGGTCAGGAGCAGCCACAAGCAATCCAGTAAAAGGGGAATGGGACCATGGCCAAGCTGGGGGGACCTGGTGCTGAACAGCAAGGGAAGGGCTGCGAACCCTGACATGATGCAATCACTTTGTTTGTTTGTTTCTCAAAAAGGAAAACATAAGGTATTGCAGCAATACCCCCCATCTTGACATTGTGATAATCAGGTTTCCACCTTTGAAGTCCTGGCAGCCCTTTTATCTGCACCATCACAAACAAACACCGTCTCAGAAACACACAGCGTATCACTGGCTGTACCAGGGAGACATTTGTTCCCTGATACCTCAGTGGGGGTAACTGATGGGCAGCCTCTCAGTGGAAACATGTACTTTTCTCAAATATGTTATCTGTCCAAATTCTTTATTTTCACATGAGTTGCAGCGTGCTTTGGACTCTCTGGTCTGCTGCATAAACAAACCTGAATAAAAGCTGTTTAAACCTGGGGAAACCTGAGAGAGTATGGCAGCTACAGAAGAAAGTAGAGGAGTCAGTATAAAAGATATGCTGAAGGCCATTGCGAATCTTCCACTGCCATCAGTGGCTATTACACTGCTCTCTTCTAAGTCTGTTGGCCTCCTGGCTGTTTTGGTAAAAATCTCTGTGCAACAGCTGTTCTGCTGCAGCACTACCAGAATGAGCCTTGTTTACCACAGCAGAAGGTCTGGGCGATTAATGATGGCAGGAGAGCACAGACCCATCACGAATAAGAGACTGGTGCTTTGCTGTGCCTATCTTTCTCCAGCGAACAAATCCTTAGATTATCTTATGCCAAAAACATTTATTTTTCTCTTGTGCATCATTTTTGCTGCTTCACCATTTATTCTCTCAGCTACAACAGAAGCACTTCTCTCTTCCTAAACAACAGCTGTTTCAGTAAGGGTTGCTCGTGTATAAGATGTTATAACATGGTGCTTACCACTCATTTCATGCTTACCTGTCACCTGACAAAAATTTATCCTCTTTCTGTCTTTGTCATATATGGGAAATCTGTAGCTCTAATTCTTTCTCAGATACTTGTTTTCCTCAGCTGTGACAGTTCTTCATCTGTTTTTGTGGATTTTTTATTTTTTATTTTTTTATTACTTGAACTTCATAAGCCACTAAATTGGCACATTCTTGTATTGTGATTTAATTCTCCATGTCAGGGCTGTCACCTTTATAAATATTTCTCATAAGTTTTATGGATCAGTGCATCAGCAGATTATTAGGAAGAAGAAGAAGAAGAAGAGAAGTAAATTGTGTCTGAGGATAAATTGTTGAATATTATTGTAGCCGTTATGGGTATAACCAGTTATGACCACACACTTGCATTGCAGTACCATCTGGAGGTTGTCCACGGGAAGGTTTGTCATGCTAGGTGCTGTATAAACACAAACATAGAGGGCTTATTTCAAGATGAGGTGGAGTAAATGTAGAAGGAGACTGGAACTGGGAAAAGAGTATAGAAATACTGGGGGAGGAAGGGAGATGCAGCAGGGAAAGCACGTCCCAGCAGGTGACAGACAGAGCTGCCGTATGAGCCCCGGTGTGCTTCAGGCAGCAGCCAGAAGCTGGGAAGCTGCTGGGGAAGGACCCATCCTGGGGCGAACCCAGGCACATCCCGAGGCAGGCATGGCCCCGAGGGCGCAGGACAAGAAGGACATGCACAGCGTGCACGAGGAGAGCTTTCAGCCACCTCTCTTAGCCTTCAGCAGTCTGAAAAATAAGTAAAGCAACAAACCCACAGCAAAAATGGATCTTGAGAAACAGCGTATCCCAACACATGAACATGCACACCAGAGACTTTTCTTTTCAGCTTGGCAGCTTTCACCAAGTATTAGTGATTCAGCTGATTTGCTTGTTCCGATAACAGAATCACAGAATCACAGAATCGTTCAGGTTGGAAGAGACCTCCAAGATCACCTAGTCCAACCTATGACCTAACTCTAACAAGGCCCACACTAAACCATATCTCTAAGCTCAACATCTAAACGTCTTTTAAAGACCTCCAGGGATGGTGACTCAACCACTTCCCTGGGCAGCCCATTCCAATGCCTAACTACCCTTTCGGTAAAGAATTTTTTCCTAATATTCAACCTAAACCTCCCCTGACGCAACTTTAGCCCATTCCCCCTCGTCCTGTCACCAGGCACGTGGGAGAAGAGACCAATCCCTACCTCACTACAGCCTCCTTTAAGGTACCTGTAGAGAGCGATAAGGTC
>VXAA01000280.1:523750-575219 GCA_013399115.1 Anseranas semipalmata | reverse complement strand
AGCCAGGACTGCTGATAAATGATGGAAAGAGGCTCGGCCAGTTCCTCAGCCAGTTCTCTCAGTACCCTCGGGTGGATCCCATCCGGCCCCATCGACTTGCGTACATCCAAGTGCCGTAGCAGGTCGCCAACCACTTCCTCATGGATTACGAGGGCCACATTCTGCTCCCCATCCCCTTCCTCTAACTCAGGGGACTGGGTATCCGGAGAACAACTGGTCTCGCTGCTAAAGACTGAGGCAAAGAAGGCATTAAGCACCTCAGCCTTCTCCTCATCTCTTGTCACTAAGTTTCCCCCTGCATCCAGTAAAGGTAAATCCAGTAAAAGTGAAAATGTTCTAGGAAATGGTAAATAAAACTTCATTATCATGACAGATAATGCATTAAAGTGTAACAACAGTTTGTTTATTAGATTTGTAGGTGGTAAAATGAGGGTCATCCGTCCAAATCTGCTTTGATAGGTACTGGGCCCTAAGCCGGCTCCATTTTAGCACTCTGGTGCAGCACTGATGAAAGCTGATTGAGATTTGGATGAGCTGAGCATGTTTTGCTTTTTATGAAGACCTACCAGCTGAGTTCACAATAGCTGCACACAGAGCAGCACTCAAACTCTAAAGGCACAGCGGACCCAGGAGACGGATAAATGCATAGATAGATACTGACCTGATAGACCTCGTCAGAGCAGTGCTGGTGGGCAAAGGATGCCACTTTAAGAAGGCAATTTAATGGAAAAAAAAAATCAGATCTCAATATTACTGATAGCACAGTTACCTACTTACAAAAAGGATCTTTGGGATAAAATCAGGAAAATGTTCTTTTCCCATTTGCAAGAACAGGGGTAGAAGGTCAGGACCAACAAGGCCCTTTGGTGCCTTCAGACTCCTGACAACTCCTTTCTGTTGCATATTTTAGGTGCATAAACATTAGCCTACAGAGCCACGTTCCCTTCTTAAGAGTTCAATGCATTAGAAATCTTTTTGCAGAAGAACAACCCCAGAGAAGCAGAAGTCCCCTGCTTGGGGGTTAGGATGTTTGTTTGCAAGTGCATGCTGCTGGAGGCCAAGCAGCACTTGGCACCCCACACCTCTGCAGCTGCTCGTGACTCCAAACAAGTAGCAAAGGACATTGATCCAACTTCCTTGTCTTTAAAATGCTGTAAAAACTGATATCTGAAATGGCATTTGGTATTTTGTACATCTTAGGCATTTATAGTTCATGTAAGGAGCTGCCAGTTAGTTAATTATGTAGATATTCCTAATTATGTCTGAGGATAATACCAAGAACAATTGAAATAAAATTACTGTAATTTTAAATCAAAAACTTCTCTATGTTTGAAATGATTAAAAGGCTGCATATAAATATCACGTTTTAATTCATTTTTACATGAAAGTTTGGTTAAATTATTTTCTGTAGCAGGAGATGTTAATAACAACACAAGGAAATTGAACATCAAGGTTTAACTCAGAGGCAATAAATCAACATATAAAAAAGGTTAAGGGTTGCACATTATGAAAACATTTCCAAAGATAATTACAAGTTAGGTGCATGTGTTGATTGAGTAGGAAATCTTATCATATAGACAAGGTTGGATTCACAATGAAGATAATCAGGTAAAGTACTACTCGGTGATTTTAAAAGAAAAGTCTGTTTAATACCCAAAATAATTACTACAGTGTGTCTGCAGAGTGGTACAATATATCCAGAGTTAACCAACAGATCTTCCTCCAAATCAAGTATATGTGCAAAAGCAGCCAATGACAGAAATTTATCAAGCTGTCACTCACCACCACCTTCTGCTTCGGGATGGTCTGTGCCAAGATCTACAGCTCTCAGACTGAAATTGGAGAATGATGTGTAGTGTTTCTCATAAATCTGGATGTACCAGCCCAGACTCTGGCTCCATATGCCTATTTGCAATGAAATCATTGAGCCAAGGACATGCCTGGGAGGACAGAATTCAACCCTTGAAGTTTTGGATTTTTTTTTCTCGTGGGAAGGATCTGTTTGATTGCAGCTATAACCTGCTGTTTATGACTGTATATTGCCAGTGTTAAACATGCAAGAGCAAGAGATAAGAAAATGTGGCAGTAGAGTGAATCATCTAAAGAAAACCCAGCATCTTTCTCTCCTGATTTCAAGGCTGCATTGCAGAGAGATGAAATCAGTACCAGAGAACCTAGACCTTCTAATGATACACAGAGAACGGGATGTAAGTTAATTTATTACAGCCCACCCCCTACTAACAGGATTTGCAACAGCCTGAAGCAGATATAATTTGGTTATCACTTAGTCTAAAGCAGTTGGCCAAATACAAACACAGTTGTTACCAGCAGGTACACTTTAATTTTGCAATGTGCAAACTGCTTTAATGATCTTCCCCTTCTCTCAGTTTTGTCCAAATTCCAGGATCAAGAATTTCCACTGCCTGGATAGCTTTGCATTGCCAGATACCCAGGTTTCAATCTAGAAAAAGAAAATGGAGAACTATTTCCAACACAAAAGATGTTTTCAAGATAATTACATCTTTAAAGAATTACAAAGCGTTCTTCATTACTAATATTCTGTCTGCACTCTCAAGACCTGTGCCAGTTTGCAAAAGGTGCTGAAGAAGACAACAACCAGACGCCAGAGCAGAACAAGTTCCTGTTGCCTGCTGGAATTAATACCCGGTGTGCAAGAAGGCTCAGCATCAGCATGGGGAGCAAGGCAGCGCCGTGCTCTGCAGCTCAATGGGGAGGACGCGTGTCTGGGAGGAAGGAGCCTTGTCACCTGCTTTTCCTCCACAGGGCTCTTGAAGCAAAAGAGAGGAACGCACAGGAATGATGCTGGGAGGAGAGGCCAAAAGGAAAAGGGGAATTGACTTGTCGACAGACTGAACTGTTTCTATGTCATCTATAGCCAGGTTTTTGGTAAAGCAAGATTGTTTCCTTCATTGTTGCAATACGTAGCAGCAGTATATATATATTTTTAACTCTGCTCTTTAAAGTGCTCTTCAGTCCTGTTAAATCTTGTTTAATACTTGTTTCTGTTAACTATTGACATCATGATTCTGAAATGACTGGAATGAAAGTGATCTTTTGGCTCTTTTTCCTAAACTTCAGATAGTTATAAAGTCCTATGAAAGACAACTTTCAGGAAGTGATGGTTAGCCACATTTAAAGAGAACTGAGTGCTGGCAAGTCATTCCAGTCACCTCATTAAGTCTGAATAAATATGAGAATTTAATATTAATTTCATTTTCATATATCCAAATTAGAAATCAGCAGAGAAGAAAACAACATAATCTGATTAAACAAATTAGAATCACGCTGCTAACATTGCCCTTCAGTATTTATTTATTTTTAACTGCAGTAGCTTAAAAAAATATGAAAAACAAACTCCACTGACTGCTACCTAACATCTCATTACCCATCACTCCTCCCGAGGACACACCCAGCTGCCAGGGTGTTGAGAGGCTGGAAAGTATGTGTTCCAGCTTGTGGTTTCCAAACCCACGCAGGATGTTTAACTTTAATCCTGCTCAAGTCTCAGGTTGAGGCAGTGAAATTTGAGCTGAGGACTGGTGTTTGCTGCAGGCATTCAGCAGCAGAATATAAAATGCTCCTGCAGGTGACCAGGAGCTCATTAGGAGCTCATTACCAGCAGGGCCTTTCTGCTGTTAGCTGTGTCTGAAGCCTGCCTGCCTGGATGGGGCAAGCAGGAGCCAGCACTGACTTTCCTGCACATATTCTGGTGTAAGATCCATGTTAAGGCATCTAATTAACTGCTGCAAGGGACAGACCTGCAGAATGAACACAAGAACATATCCCACTACGGTATGTACAGTTCACTCTGGTTTTGGCTTTTTCAAGAAAATCCCTGGCTCCCTGTGAAGTCAGTGCCATGCCCTGTTTCACAGATGCTGTCTCACTCGGGTACCCAGGGGTGGGTCCACCCCACACCAGGACAGTGTCTGTGGGACCGGGGGCTTCCCTCTGCCGCTCTTCCAGCAGCTGCGAGAGCCACGCGGCAGTGCCGAGCCTGTGAGCTCACCTCCCTTCGACACAGCGGTGTCTTCAGCCTAAGGACACAAGAGACAACGAAGGCGCGGGCCCTCCGGCAGCCCACCAGGACCACGTGCTGTGCCGTGCATGCCTGCAGCCCTGTGGCTGTGCATCGCAGTGCCCCCAGCCCCCAGCGCTGCCTGAGCTGCGCTCCCACCTCCCGGAGGCACGCACCTCCCAGGCAAGAGCGGGCTGAGCTGCAGCACGGGGCGGTCTTTGCTGGAATGGAGATGGAAGGAGACAGCGCTGTGGAAGGAGTATCACTGTTTTAAATTCACTACAGCGTGGATCTGCTTTATAGATCTGAAGGATGAGGCTGGGAACTGCATCAGCTTCCAGCACCTCCCCAGCCTCTGCACAGGGAGTTTGAGTCTTTCAGTACCATAACACAGTAATACACAGCAAATGTTTGCATGTCCTTGGCATTGCAAGTACATTGAACTGTTTCTGCTTAATGGAAGAGGGGACAGCATGCTTTGGTTTCCTCTTGCTGAGCGGTGTTCCTGTGATTAATTTAGTCAGTTTAATTTGCATGCGTGTCTCTGGGCTTTCCCTGTATAGAGCCTTCAGAGATTCACCCTTCCTTTGGGATCTGTTGTACGAAATATCACACTGTTCCCATAAATGCTGTGACAGCTTGCTTGCTTCAGGTCATTCTTTGTACATGCACTGCTTCCCTCCTATCGTCCTGTGAGCGAATGCTCTTACACAGCATTGGCTAGTATGGATGCTTTCGTTCTTCTTTGGAGTCATCAGCTGTATGTGCATGTCTGTATTTGCATTTGGAACAGACTTGTTGTTTAATAACTTTAGGTGATAAAATATTTTTATTAAAATTTTTATTAATTTATAACATTTTAAAATATTTTATTATAGACTTTTTTATAATTTTAATTTTCTTAAATTATATTAAATTGTCTTTACTATAGTCAAGTCATTGCATTATATACTAAATGCACTAAAAACTATCTAGCCAGTAGTCATATTAAAGGCAAAATCATCGTACAACATAAGCCCTATCTTTATTGCAGAAGCTTGATGTTGGACCAGTTTTCTTGAAAGTTGTTCCAATTATATGGAAGAAAGCAAAATTATTTCTGGCAAAATGACAAGGGCAAGTCAGCCATATAAAACTGGGTGGGGAGCATGGTAATCACAGCTTGATTGGACGTATTTAGTGATCTCTGCATGACATAAGGCCTACCCTCTTGTTAGAATAATAAACATAAAAGAAGAGTAGAGGGGAATTTAACTATCATAAGCAGTATTAATAAGGTCAATTCTGTATTGATATTAAAATATAAAACAAGCCAACAAATGAGAAAAAGTTCAGAAAAGGGCTGCCACTATGTTTGGAAAACCTGCCTTTCAGTGAGGGAAGTAGTTTTCTTGGGACTTGAATGTGATTTAGAAGTTGTAGGGGAACGCACAATGTGGTAGCAATGAGATGAAGGGCTTTCACTGAGCAGGAGTTTAAGCCTTCAGCTATTTTCATTCAGGGCATAGTAGAGTCTGGTACCTGAAGTCTTTATGACAAGTCTGGGACTACTCTCTGAAAAAGGTGTGCTTATAGGCTGTGCATAGTAATTAGTAGGAGAAGTTCTCTGCCACTGGTTGCAGAATGACTGGACAGGGCCATGCGGTCATAAAATCTACTCTGGTTTTGCTTTTTATCAGCCACGTTACTTTTGTTCCTTGTCTACTCTGGAGCCAAATTCTACTCCAGCAAATCACGCCAGAGCCTCTGAGCCTCTCCAATGACTCTCAGGTGAAGCCACATCACCAAGGAAAACTGAAAACTTTTCCTCTGCTTCCATGTTCCTTGTCTTCCCAATGAATGGCCTCAGCTCCTGGCTGCACATCTCAAATTCTTCCAGAACCCCACTAATCTTCCAGACTCTTCTGCCTTGCTCTTTCTACCTTTACAGCGTTTGGCAATTTTCTCCCCTCACCTGCCAATGTAAAGCTTAGTCTAACAACACAGGTGACAGTTATAAAAAAGTGGTTTTTTTCCCTGTGAAGGAAGAGGCCAAAAGTGAGAATAGCTAACTGCCTGGATGAACATGCAAAATCATAACTAACATGGAGAAGGAGCATGCAAGTACACTGTTTCAGCAAAAGCACAAGGACCCAGCGTGGTTATGGCAACACTGCTGCACAACTGGAGCTGCTGGTATAAAAAGAAGAAAATTTAAAACAAACAAACAAACAAACAAAAACCAAACAAACAAAACCTCTAGAAGCAGGAATTCTAATAATACAAAAGAAAATACAACATAATATTAACAATAAAAGCAGCAATAGTAGAAAAAGTCACATATTGCAGTGGGCTTCATGAGCAATAAGATGTCCTGTGTGGATGAAATTTATCATGTTTGTGGTATGTTGACAAAACTATCTCTAAGATTATATTGGACCATGACCCACTTATAAGAGGGGCCTATTATATACTCTATATACATATTATGTTATTTTACATGATTTCATGCCATTTTCAGGGAATTTAATTTAATATTGAGCTTATGATGCTTTACCAGAAAAATCGCTCATCTGGGCTATTAGGGATGGAGATCCATACCAAAGGATCCAACCATTCAAGTGGTACCCATGCTCACAGAATCACAGCAGGGCTGAGGCTGGAGGCACCTCTGGGTCCCTCTGGTCCCACCCCTGCTCCAGCAGGGCCACCAGAGCAGGGGCCCCAGCACCACGTCCAGGAGGCTTTGGGAGATCTCCAAGGAGGGAGGCTCAGACCAGCAGTACCCAAAGCCATGGACTGGTGCCTCTGTGGGGCACCTCCTACCAACAAAACCTTCATTGTCCACTGCTAAGTGCTGGTGAGTGCCTTGAAGTTGGGATCAGTCTCAATGACCAGATACTGAACTGACAGAAAACTAACCATGCAAGGCACAATGCTTCAAGGGGGCTTGCAAGCTCCTTGGCTCATGTGAGGACAGCCCTGATGCCAAAGCCAGCTCCAAGTAAAAGCTCGGGGATGCACAGCTGGGATTAGGGACGTGGCAGGACCCTCCTGCTGTGGAGCAGGTTAAACAAATGATGACCCTGTGCCATGGGTCGCCGAGAACTTATTAAGTAGTCTTGTCTTAAAATATGCCCAAAGTCCTGAGGGCAGCAACCCAGATCGTTGACATGAACGCTCACATTCTGGAGACCCCTTGGTTGCCCAGTGCTGGGCACTGCTAACCCTATAATTATGGTATCAGAAACTTGGTGTGCTTCACACAGGGCTGGGTTTTATTTGGGCTATAACACTAAAGTGTATGGCTTGCCACAGAAATCTGAGCAGTGCTGTGAAGCATGATACTGCAGCTCATGCTGCTTTAACACCATTCAGAAGAATTGGTAAACGACAGTGATTTGCTTTATACAGGAATGATAGCTTGTTTAATAAGGTCCTAACAGCCTGATAGGGTCAAAGATAACAGTAAACTTGGATGGAGACTATAGTAAAGTATTTTAAATGTATTAAAGAAACTAGCTGCAAAAACCTATCCCCAAACAGCAACCAGACGGTAAATAGACATTGCCACGGAGAAATACTGAGGGAGATGTCTGCTGGGTTCATGTAGGATGTGTGTCAGCAGCTGCCCCTTCCACAGGAGTGCTCAGATCTCCCCAGCACACACAGGGGAGAGCCATGCTGTGGGCGCTGTGGGTGCTGGCTCAGTCCTGCAGTTTTTCAGGGAATGTATTTATTTTCCACACATAATGTGCACTGTGACATCTGAGTCAATGGTTAAATTATATTCCTTAAACCCTGTCTGTTCCCCAAGATAATGTTTGATACCAGCTCCACTGTTGCTCTTATTCCCCTCCCAGAAAAGGAGACCAGGAAGTTTTGGGTCCAGTAGCGGAGCTTTTGTTTGGCTGTGGGCATCAGTGAGGGCTGTCCCAGGGGACAGCTTGGACCAGCTCAGCCATGGTCGCTGGGTAGAGTTAACAGAGATGAATTCACAGTTCTTTGGGTTTTGGAAGAGATACTGCTCAATGAATCTTTCAGTACAATATACGTCGGACATGTTCAAGTGTTCCCATTCTTAATACTTTAAAGCAATTTTGCCAAATGGCAGGAAATACACTGGGGAAAAAAAAAAAAAAAAGAAAAAAAGCCTTCATTTCTTGAGGGATGACTAAGAGCACCGATGAATTACAGCTGGAAGAAGTCAGGGTTTTAAAACTTCCAAATGAAAGCAAGAGAGGACCCTTCCCTGGAAGACAGGCATAAACGGAGCAAGACATTAAATGAGACACAGAAACACAGTTTTTCTGAACTGGCCAGATCATAGAACGAAGTAACTCTTGCCCTAGGGAGCTTCCTGAATCTTTAGATGCTAAACCCAAAGCAAGCAAGAGCCATCAGCATCCAGACTCTGGCACTCCCTGCAGAGCCATGGGGCTGCCAGCCCAGCGCGAGGCCCTTGCAGTGCCCAGTGCCAGGTGCTTCGGGGGACAGTGGAAACCCGCTGTGCCTTCACTGCAGCAGTTGTCCCCTCTGCTAAAGGAGACCATCACCTGCCATTTAAATGCTCATCCTCACTTCTATTTCTTCTCAGCTTTCTGCAGAAAGGCTATCTGTGGTAGTGAAGCTCAGCCTCCAACTTTCACATTTTTGGTTATGGTGAGAAAAAGCATGACCCTTTAAACCAAAATCACAAAAAGTGATTTCGTTAATTATCCTTGCATGGCTTTGAACTATTTAAAGATACATTTTGCCCATGATGGACACAGAACAGAAACTTATGGCCTTTGATATTTTTCTCATTTTTTTTCTGTGCTGAAACACTGGCTAAATCTTCTAAGCAGCACTTAACACCTGCTGCAATAATTTGACTGAATGGACGTCACATTTCTGTGGGTGGCCTCCTTAAATTAAACGCTCACAATAAAATGTTATATCTGAAATGAGAAAGGCCGTGCAGTAGGCTCGTGCAGCTGGCAGGTTTGGGCAGCAATGCCTATTTACTGGCCTGTTCTGCCCGAGCCCCAGCATGTCTTCATTTGGCCTTGCTCTGTACCTTGCCTTTCTGTTGGCAAGGAAGGGTGGTTTTTACATCCAGACGCTCCTGGACAATTTCTGCTTCAGGATTTCTGAATGTGTGGGGAAAGATTTATTTACACTGGCCTGCTTGGTTACACAAGCATAAATGTTATCTGAGCAAACGAAACCAGGCTGCCTCACTGCTGGTACTGCTCGCCCCCGAGGGCCAGCCACAGCCCGGGCAGCCCAGCGTACCACTGGCACTAAACGCGCTGCCGTTTGTCGCCCTATTGTCCCTGTTGCAATTAACGCTAATAAAGCACTCATCATGGCGCCAGGGCAGCGGCGCGCACAGAGCCCGGGAGCCCACGTGCCGGCTGCTGCGTGCCTGCTGCGAGCCGACCGCGGCCGCGCGGGCGGGCGGGTGCTCAGCACCCCTGGGGCTGGCGGGTTACAGGAAGCCCCGGCCTCGCCTCCGTCCTGCGCATGCCTTCTGCAGGGACGATTCGGTTTCTCGGCAGGCAAAGCAAGGGAATGCCAGCCGACAAAGACATGAGCAGCAGTTGGAAGGGGCTTCATGGGGCGTTTTGTTCGTGGCATTAATCTAATCAGTGGACTTCATTATTCTTTCTTTAGACAGCCTTAATTCCACCCCAGGTTTGCAGTGGGACTACAGTATAAGAAAATAGATGTCTTGTTTTAAAATGTTTGGTTTCTCATGGAGAATGTGTGGCCTGGTACAATTATGTTTCAAAGTGAGAGACAGAAAACTTCTGCCAGTCACAAAGTCCAGAAATGATACTTGCCATTTCTGAAAAGTCAGCATTCAGTTTAGAAAAACATCCCCAATTTCCTTCAAAATGTGCTATTTTTTTACAAAAATCATCTGTGAGAAAAATCTTATTTAACTGCTGTGTGGTCCTGCAGTCTTGCTAGAAATGATGGGAGGTCAGGAGTAAGTGTGCCCTCCCTCTGCAGAGAAGAAATAACATCACTCTGCTACATCAACTGTTATGGAAGCATTTGTTATTTGTTTATGGTAAGCAACTTACCATTTTATTCTTCCATTTTGTCACAGGTTAAATGTTCACCCAGTCAAAGTTGTCTTATCCATTTAAAAGGCACTACATCAGAGTTGACCTTCCATTTAGGATTCTTTCAAGACTTCATATTCTTTCATTCTTTACATTAAGATTAGTGAAAAGCATAACTTAGTATATACACAGTAAAAGCAGGGAACTTTCCCTGACAGCAGGTAACCTGTGTTGGCCAAGTAACTTCTGAGTGCAAAAAGTGCTATAGTGCTAAAGCTTTTGTTTTCAAGAAACGATTTCTTCAAAGAGAGAAGCAAGTATGGAAACTTGGGTAAGGCAGTATCGCCCTGTGTTATTCCTGAGGTCAATTTTCCTTGCGTGGAGGGATTTTCACAAGCAAAATCTTCTTCTACCGCTGAGCTGGGCCAGCCCTGCATCTGCGCCTGCGCAGGGCAGCGCCGTGCTTGCAGCAGCGGTGGGTGTCTGCCCCGCAGCCCCGCGCAGCCCCGGCCCGCGCCCAGCCCTGCCCAGGCCACGCCGGAGCGAGGAGCTCTGCGGAGCCAGGGCGCCGGGCTGGAGGTCATCCAAGCGCCCAGCTGCTGCAGAGATCGATGGCCACTGGATGCTGCCCTGCTTTTGTTTATCCCAGCACAGGCACTTGGGCTTGGCTCCTCGCATCCATTTTAGTGCTGAACTGCCATTGATTCCAGCGGCAGTTGGACACCTAAATGATCTTAAATACCGCCTGCCCGTACCTCAATCCTCAGTAAGTATAATGGTGATAAAAGCACTCCCTATCTCAGAGAGAAAGATAAATGCATTAAAGACTGAGGCACTCAGATGCTACTGTGATTATCTGTTTATAGACAGATGAGCTGAAGAACAATCAGATACTGTAGAGTACAAGTTCAATACATACAAGTAAGAGATGACCTTGCCTTTATTACTATCTACACAGTAAAAGGACTAGTTGATTTGATAATAAGACACCCATAGTAAATATTTATGAAACATCGCATCACATAACAATTATAGGTTATTTAAATTTAATTTGCATTTATACTTTCAAATCAGGTTATTATATAGCAAAAATGTACTAAAATTAAATTCATAATGCACATTACAGCAATTTGAGCAAATTGTACCTTGAAGCAATTTGTATTTAAAATGTAGTCTGTGTGCTTCTTCACTTTCCTGCAGCCTGTAAATAAATTTACAAAGCATTTTCTGTAACAGTCATAGTGTTCCAGTTGTAAATTGATGTAGTCTGAAACAAAGAACAATTACCTCTTAAACAGATCCAGTGTTACACTAAATCTTAAAGCATTTGAGTTCCCTGGCACAAGAAAAGGAAGTGATTTTTCTTTTTTCCTTAATCCGCAGCAACAGTTCTTGTCAGGTGGAAAACGTTTGTGCAGCAACCCCTTGCCTGTTTGTCTTCCTAAACAAGGAGCTCTCAAATGGGTCAAACTGCAGGCAGGGCTGATGCAACTGGGGGAAGCCAACTTCCAAACGATGCTGTAAATGGTGCAGCCTGCTCCCATCCCTCCATCAGATGAGACTGAGGTAGTCACAAAACTCTCCCTCAAAAACAGCTCCATCAAAACACAGTCCCTGAAAAGTTCAGGCTCCTCTGCTTCAAGCACAGTCCCAAAGACCAAAGACCAAATCCATCTATGTCGGAGGCTGCGCAGCCGCTAAGAGCTTCAGTGTTTCAAAGAGCAAGGAGCCATCCCAGGAGATGCCTGGGAAAATCGATCGCATGACTGTAATACACTTGATATACACATGAAATATGCGCACGCGCTCATGAACATGAACATAGACACTCACATTCACATAATTCTACAGACTTTGGCACCTGAATGAAAAGCAAATAAATAAATAAATAAATAAAAAGCAAGCTAAAACCCAAGCTATTTCCATTTTGAAATACTGGAACATAGTGTTTCCTGCATGTCAGACACTTTCACAGCATGTCCCCGTTTCCTTAGGAATCCACAGAAAACAAGCTACTTTTCAGAGTTCCATTAAAAGATGGAAAATTTGAGCACTGAAATTCTGCTGGGCTGCTCCTCTCCTGCCCACAGCTGCCTGGGGCCAGCTGTGCCACTTGCTGGGGAGCCCGAAGTCCCGGCCAGCATCAGCTTTCCCACATGGAAGTGCCAGGGAGAAGCAGGAGCAGAAGCATTGCCCCCCTGGCTGTCCCAGTGCCCCCCGGGTCAGCTCCAGCCCCAGCAGGAACAAGGGCAGACAGAGCGGCACCAGCCCGCCCCACTCCTGGGGGCCATGGCAGGGAGCCTGGTGAGAGCCCAGGGAAGGACAATGTGCCGACGTCTCACGGGCTTGGGCTGGGTTTCGGTGTGCAGGAGGTCCCATCTGGATGGATCTCCCAGCTCAGGCTATTGCAGTGGGATGCTTTCTCCACAATTCAGCTAGCTAGAAGGTTTTTCAAGATACCATTTTCACATATGATTTTTTTCCTTGTAATTTTCCATATATTTAACTAAGGAATTAAGATTTTCTTTTAAATATTTTGGAAAAAAAAAAAAAAAAAGAATATTATTGCATAATGGAATCAATTTTCTGTTATAAAAGCCATAGAAAGGGGAGAAAGACCCAAAAATCTGTCTTCAGAGATGCAGATCAGAAATGTTATAAACAGGAAGATCGCTGTGGACGAGTCAGGGTTATGGCACACCTCACTTTCTACTAACAAATTCACCCCAAAACAAACTATATGAGAGGGAAAAAAAGTTGATTTTCCTTGCAGCTGCCCGGGCGGGAGGATGGCAGTCCGCAGCCTCGGCCCGCTCCCACGCCAGCGTCCCCAGGGTCCCCTCTGTGCCTCCTGCGCTCCCCCGGCGCCCTCCTTGCAGCAGCTGCGGTGCTCGCCCGCCCGCGGTGCAGCCCCAAGGCCAGGAGCCTGCTCTCTCAGCAAGGACCGGCAGTCTGCCTGACCGCCGGGAAAACACACCATAAAGCGTGTTCTGTGCGCACTGGGAAGGGAAGAATAAGTGGTGAAGGCGTGGAAGCAGCCAAGCAGAATGAAGACACAGCTTTGTCCTCAATGGAAAACGTGGTTTAATTGGAATGAGTTTTTTCTGTGTAGGACAATATTGATTTGAAAGTGATGGATCAAACAGAAACATTTCCATTCACACTGACGTTTATTTGGACATTTCATTTCAGATGATGAAATGTTTCTTTCTCAATTAGCATTTTTAGTTTTGCCATTTTAAATTGATTTCTTAAATCGTGTTTGTTACATTTTATCTATTGGCTTTCTCTTCTCTTTGCAATGAAAGCAGACCTCAGAACATCAGAATTTCTTTCTGACACAGGCTGCTTTTTCAATTTAATATCTTAAGAAGTCATATTTCCTGTATGGTCAATCTTATTTAATCATTTATTCTTTTGCATTACTAATAACCTTTCCTCTTTAACAAGCCAAGTGTGAATTTTCAGACAGTTAGCCCTGCTCCTGAATGCTCACGAGGGAGCCTCAGGCCTCACCGCACGGCTGAGGTTGGGGTGCTGCACATCCACCCTACATGAATGCTGTGCAGGTTCCCCTCATGCACCAGATGCAGGCTGACCGGTGCCACTGTGCACCTGCCCCCGGATGTCTGAACCCTGCAGGTGCAAAGAGAATTCAACACTGAACATGTTTCTGAACATTGAGAAGTTTAATAATTTGGCAGTGATGTCCAGCAGGGAAGCATACTGGGAGCAAGTCTGATTTTGTTTAAACATCGACCGTCTCTGCATCCTGAGATGGGCTGCCTTGCAGAAGCTTTGCCATTGCACTCATAAGCTAGCAGCCCCAAAGCCTGTTCATGTGGTCTGCTCTACACAGCACACGCTGCAAAAAGTGTCCTCATGGACTTTGAGTCATTGGAGGGAAAGATTTTTTTCTAATCCTCCGTTTGCTTTTGGGACTCAGATGTCTCTCTTCTATAATATCTTCGCTCCCTAATGAGGGGACAGTGGGTCTTTTGGGATGACTAAGCAGGCCTGAGCCCATGCATTTTCTGTATTAAGTCATTGATTTTTGTGTTCAAATATAAATCCAAAAAGCTGGTTATAGAATTTATATTCCTTCTTAATAGAAGATATTCATACATTTCTCAAATCCAGCCTATTCCTAGGAGAGATGGCTTTCCTCTTCAGTCTGAAAATCTTTGTTATGTCCTGCTGAGTCCTCTTTTAATAGATTCTTTAGAGACTTAGTTTCAGATTCAGAGGGAAATTATCTCACACCTGTTTGTAAGTAAAGTGCAGCAATTCCATTTTGTTGTTGTTGAATATATCAAAATGAAAGAACACAAAAAAGGGGGAGTGAGTCAATTATTCCATGACTAAATTTCACCTATTTTTGAAGCACAGATTCTAAGCAGACAGGCTTTGCCTGAGACGTGAGCCCGCTGGATTGCTTGCTCACGCGTGTTCCTGCAGCCTGCTCTGACGGCACACGGGAGGACGTGCGGCAGCCCCGGGTCTTCCTCGGCTCCCACTGCCCCGAGCCGCCTCGGAGGGGCAGCCCCCACCAGGGCCCCGCCGCGCCCCGCGCCCCAGCTCTGCACCACGTGGCTGCCCTGGGGGGCTCCCGCCCTGCTCGTGGAGAGGTAAATCCATGCCTCGCGCACCAAGCTAATGACAGAAATGCAGTGGCAGCTGCAGTCCCTCTGAAGCAGAAGCAGAGAGGGAAGCTATTCTTTCTTTTCACAGTCATACAGCTGCCAGGCACTTGTCTGAGACACCTGGGTTCGGCTTTTGCTTGAGGAAACCCAGACCCATCCCTCCTCCTCTGGGGTAAGGCAAAGCCAAAAGTGCTCTGTTTCTCCTACTGAAGCTGCAAGTTGAAGAAAGGAAGAAGGAGCAAGAATACAAATGAAAATGAGCTTGATACTCGGTCTTGGTGAAAGGGGTGCGTTGAAGATATTTGGACAAAATGCGTAGTGTTTCACTATGAGGGGGAGTCTAATCCTGTCAGGTCTACAAGTCATTTCTTCTCACATGTCCAGTGGATCTTTATATTGTTTGCCCAGTAAAAGGGCTGTAGGAAAGTCACTGAGGGCCCTATCCAGCCAAAAACCCAGAAGGGCACTTTCTTAGACAGTATGGATAAAAAAAGAAATTTAATCTGTAGCTCTAGGCAGTCACATGTGCTTTAACCACTGAGCTTTGGCAGAGGAGGTCGGGACATGGGCTGCATGGCTACAGTTTGTCTTCTGAATTTGCTTTGAAAAGCATGGACGCAGCTCAGGTCTTTGGAAGAAAAGCTGATTCCCATCTTAGTGTATCATTTGCGTGGACCATATCCTCTACATCAAGTATGTCCCCTGCGCTCAGAGACATTAGTTGTGCCGGGGTGGCCAAGCACCTGCCTCCTCTCCACGTCATGAGCCTGGGTGTCTGTCACCATGGGAGAGGGTCTGGGAGATGATCCTGAGTGAAGCAAGGTGTTATTAGAATAGAACAGAGTAGAATAGAATAGAATAGAATAGAATAGAATAGAATAGAATAGAATAGAATAGAATAGAATAGAATAGTTCAGTTGGAAGGGACCTACAAAGATCATCAAGTCCAACAGCCTGACCACTTCAGGGATGACCAAAAGTTAAACCATATTATTAAGGGCATTCTCATTAGTACATGTGTAAAATGGTAAGCTGCTTTTCCAAATGGAATATTCCTGTGTAGGGGGAAATAATGCAGGGTCTTGAACAACTCTAAATGTTGTAGTCCAGGGGCTTCAAACTGTGGGGACCGCAGACCCTAAGGGAGTCCTTGCACTGTTTATCTGGGATCTGTGAAAGGTGGGGAAGAAAAGTTAGTATACATCATAATGTCAAGTATGTATGTGAAATTCCTCTGGCACATCCAGCTTAGCTAGAACTGTTAAGGGGCTGCCATCCTGAAAACAACAGAAAACCTTTAAACAATGTATAGCTGCTAATGATTCTGATAATTTACCTGGCAGCACGCTGTCTCCATTAGAACAGAAATGGTGATGGATAGTATGCATGTAGAAACCTTAAGATTTGAGGGATGGCTTTGTTTCCCTTCAATAGTTAAGATTTTTGATTAACTGAGGCCACTAAAGCTGTCTTGGCACTTTTCATCAGTGAAGCTCATTAAGTCTAGTGTCTTGGCCAAATTCCTTTTGTGTCAGACTGGAAGTCCCAGACTAAATGCCTGCAGTGTGCCATGCAGTGATCTGTGGCACACAGAGTTCATCCTAATAATGGGTCTCTTTCTATGTCAATGACGTTAAACACTTGTTCACTTATCTGTTCAAATTATGCTGACAACCATGCAGTTGTGGTGAATGAAATTCACGCGATTAATTGTCCGTAACATTAGAAACCCTTTTCTGCAGGAGCTGATGCATGCTGGAGCAAGCACAACACATTCGCTCACATTCAGGCTAAAAGTCCAAGTCTTTACAACTCTGTCTCACAGGGGTGAACTCCATGTAGCGTGACCTACTTCCCACAGGAGACCAGAGAAACCAGTGTTCAGGTGCAGACAAACTCAATGCAAACAAATATTCTGTCTTTTCTGCTCATCTAGGAAAGTGATTATTTCAGGTTTTTAAATGCAGAAAATAAATAGAAAGATTGAACTTCAATTAATTTTTCAAATATCATTGCTATACTCTGTAAGGTATTGACTGTTAAATATAGAATTGAAAACTTTGGGGTCAGCAGAACAAAGACCATTTTATTTTAGCTTCTGAAATATCAAATCCAGTCAACTATGAGAGTGAGTAATTGTCCATGCCCTTATTTAACATATGAAGTGGCAAAAGAAGATGAACTTTCTGACTAGGGACAAGGGTGTCCTCTTCACCATTTGCATTACCGAAAGCATCATCTAATCCATTTTTAACCTGATAGTGAGTGTGCTAAACTGTGATGGCTTCAGGGTGAATTTCAAATATTAATGGCATGTAGGAACAGAAGATAAAGATATCTCTCACCTTTGAACAACAGAGGTACTGTGCAATGCATGATAGTCAGCAATGCTCTAGTAATTCAATGACATTTTGACATTGCCTACTCTGCTCTCATTACTGCACTTCTATATCAGGTTTCCACAGTTCAGCATGAGAACTATACGGCAGACAGAGCAATTCAGATAATTTAGGTGGTTTTTTGTTTCTTTTTTTTTTTTTTTTCCTTAAAGCAGTGATGTGGGTGCATTCAAAGAAGAAGGTAAAAGATTTTTCTTTTTCACAAGTACAGTCTAACAGACACTGGGGAGTGAAATTTGATGTATTTTGGATGTCTGTGAGTAAATGCAACTAGACAGCCTGGATTTCTCTAAACCTATACAGATCTGTAAACTAAGTAGAAAGAAAAAGTCGTGTTCTTTCCAGGGAGCAGGTTAAGGTACTAACTCACATGCCCACTTTGAAGATGATTTAAATTCCACTATTGGATTCACCTGACATTTATAATTTATTTTAGAGTGCATTTAAAGAACACTAGTATGCGACTCATTATGGCTGTCAGCACACTTCTCAAACCATAAACATTATGGTTCATTATGAGCCTTTGAAATGAGGACTCCTCCCAGCTTCAAAGACATTTGGTCAATTTCTGAGGTGCCAGAACAACACCAAACTAAGGCTCCATTCCTGGAATCACAGAATGGCTGAGGTTGGGGGCACCTCCTGGGAGCATCTCATCCAACCCCCCCTGCTTCAGCAGGGCCACCTAGAGCTGGCTGCCCAGCATTGCGTGCAGTCAGGTTTTGAACTTATCCAAGGTGTGAGACCACACAACATCTCTGGGCAAAGTGCTCCAGTGCTTTGGAAAAGGAAAGGAAAGGAAAGGAAAGGAAAGGAAAGGAAAGGAAAGGAAAGGAAAGGAAAGGAAAGGAAAGGAAAGGAAAGGAAAGGAAAGGAAAGGAAAATGTCTTCCTGTCTTCAGATGGAACTTCATGTGTTTTAATTTGTGCCCATTGTTCTGGTAGTCCTGGTAGTGGCCACCACTGCAGAGTCTGACTCTGTCTTCTTCATTCCCTCCCTTCCAGTATTTAAACACATGGAAAAAGATTCCCCTGAGCCTTCTCCAGGCTGCACAGTCCCAGCTCTCCCAGCCTCTTTGAGAGATGCCCCAGTCCCTTCAGCATCCCTGTGGCCCTGCAGTGGGCGCTCTCCAGTAAGCCCCCGTCTCCGGCACTGGGCAGCCCAGCACCGGACCCAGCTCTCCAGCTGTGTCTCCCCAGTGCTGAGCAGAGGGGCAGGGCCCCCCTCCACCTGCTGGCCAGGCCCTGCCTGATGCAGCCCAGAGGCTGGTGGCCGCCTTTGCTTCCAGGGCACATGGCTGGTCATGGTCAGCTTGGTGCCCACCAGGATGCCCAGCTCCTCTCTGCAGAGCTGCTTCCCAGCTGGGTGGCCCCCAGCATGCACAGATGCCTGGGGTTATTCCTCCCCAGGGGCAGGGCTTTGCAGTTCTCCCTGTTGAACTTCATGAGGTTTCTATCGGCTCATTCCATCCTGTTGAGGTCCCTCTGGATGGCAGCCCAAACCTCTGGTATATCAGCCGCTCCCCCAGTTTTGTGTTATCTGCAAACTTGCTGAGGGTGCACTCTGTCCCATTGTCCAGATTGGCCTCCAACTGGACTTCATAACACTGATCACCACCCTCTGGGTCCAACCATTCCACCAGTTTTTGATCCACCTCATTGCACCTGCAAACTCCTGTTAACCCTCAATAAATCCTATTTAGATCAAACAAGCAATATTTTTAGAACAGGATACACAAAAAATACACAAAATAAAATGCACAAAATACTCTTGGTTCAGGTCAGGTCAGGTCACATTGAATAAAGTGATTCATCATGTTGTTCTTAATAGGTTCAGCCTTAGGGTAACTGCACCCTTATCAACTCATATGAGTTACTGAAATCAGCCTAAAAAGAACAACTGTAACATCAGCCATATCCATCACTGTCCCCAGAGGCAGACATCACTCACCTTGTGTGCACGCTCCCATGGTAGTTTCCTGATGCCTCTTAGCATTGCTCCAGTTTCCCACATTGTTCATTCATGGGTTTCTGTAGTTGTTGAGAAATTCTTTAACCTGGGAAGAAAAGTGCAACCATGTGCAGCAGCCTGCCCAGATAAAAATGCTTGTAAAAATCCCAATCTTCAAAGCCCTGTTCACAGTGGGATGAGTATATAAAATCTTGGCCTTGTTAATAAAGACACAGCATGAAGTCCCAGCTCCACCAACATTAACTCTCAGTAGCTTCAATGGAACCAAGATTTTACCGGATTTAGGGCCTGCACCAGCTCTGCTGAAGACAAAAGTCAAAGCCTGTTGATGTCAATGAGAACATAAATGTCCTTTAAAATACAGATAATGACCATAGACAACAAGGACAAGGTTACTCTGTGTAACCTGTCACCACTGCCAGCTTCCCACTGGTGGAAAAACTCAAAAGCCCTTAAAAATGGACCTTTATGTATCACCATTTGCCACAGATAATACAGAGTTTTACAAAAGGACAGGGCAGAAGTCAATCTGGCTAATGAAAGCCCAGCTGAAGTGGGGTAAACTAGCTGAAATAAAGTGTTTATGGTTCATTGTAGCAAAACCCCACCTGCTCATTTTTTTGTGTGAATACATATTATAAAAAGTAACCGTTGGTCCTACTGTTAAAATTTCACACAGAGAGGTGACTAAAGGAATATAAAAACATTTTTCACTAAAAATAATCTTCTTTTGTCATGTACGGTTAGCAAAATCTTCTCATGCTCTGTTCATAGATATTATTCAGCATTTGTTTCCTCTCAAATGTCTGGTTTTATTTCATGCTATACCACGTGTTTCACTTAAAAAAAATATGATGGTATTTTGCTTTTATAATTGAAGCAGATTGTGTTTTGTACTTATCATGATCCACCGTATTTGAAAAACACTGCTGTAGTAAGAAAGTGAAGGCAGTTCTTTTTGAAAGTTTCCATTACCAGACTTCCTGGATGGCCCATTTCTTCAACCTGGCCTGGTGGAGACAGAGACTGTCCCTGTCCCTGCCCCTGCTCGGGTGCCCCAGGGCTCTGCCCCGGCTGGGGGTCTCACCCTCAACGAGCAGCACCTCTCTCCTGGCTCCCCAGTGGGCCCCTGGATCCCATGTTCAGTTATTGGCATTTTTAGGAAGAGCTACCAGAGCAATGGGACCCATTTTGCACAACAGTAGTTTTCTTTCTGGGCACTTGCCTTCTAAATAAATATGTTTATCTTGATCAATAAACTGAGTTTTTGCCTGTAGGCAGGAGAGGAATTTCTCCTAACCATGACACTGAAGTGATAAGAAATGCCAGCAGAGGTGGAACGAATATTGTTCAGTAAAGGCTGAAGATAATTGAAAGATGTCAGTTGGTAGGAAAAATTAATAATACTGCTCTCTTTCTGAAACCAAAGATTTCTCCAGTGCCTTTTCTTTTCTTCAAGGAAAATAAGACCCTTGTGGTCAGTGTTATTGCAGGTCAAAAAAGTGACTGCTGAGCTCTCAGATGAAAAATATGGAGCACTTTTAAATTCCAGTTGGTTATGCTCGGGGTCACAGTACCACAGTACAAAGGCTGAGCAGTGAAAAGGAGATGGAGAGTGTTCCTCCAAGGTTGTCATCAGCTCTCTCAGAAGTTCTCAGCTCAGCAAGCATCAATCTCGAGTTTTGTTTTTCACAGCAAACGGTTCAAAGCTGACTCTGTTGCTCCTTCTCACTTCAGAGGCAGCCAAACAACCCAAGTCTCCAGTAACTGTGGATCATCACATGGCACCAAAGGCAAAAGACACTTCATTAAAAATAGTGTGGTTTTATATATTAAAAAATACCTCCTCCCATACCAGAGTGAACCACGCATGGGAGCTGCCAGGGCGGCCCGGGCTGCAGGAGCTCTGTCCCTGACCGCAGCCAGGCGCACCAGCGGGGGGCGAGTGGAGGCAGTGCGGGCGCTGGTGTGGAAACCAGCCTGCGGGCTGCTTCTGCCTGACTCCGGGCATCTGGAAGTGGGATTGTTCTTGCAGGTGGGAAAGTAGGATTTCTGTGCTCACAAAGTCTGTAGAGATTTCAGATTTTGCTATATGTCAAATATGAATTTGACAAAAAATGTAGAACGGAAAAAGAAAAACTACAGCATAAAGTAACGGGGTTATTGCAGGAACAGAAGAGCTTCTGTGCAAGGAAGCAGCAGATAAATTCATTACATACTCTAGGGATGTTTTCATACCCATACTCAAATTCATTCCACAATAATCTGAATATTTACTGGCTTTAAGCCAATGTTGTGAGGAAATAGTGACAAATCTGTAGGGTGAGCATCACCCTCAAGCAGATGTGCCAGTTGCTATATATGATGCCTGGCAGAGTTTATAAAAGACGATGTTAACACTAGAGACCTAGTGCTAGTGATGATGGCCGAGCTGTAGTTGGAAGAGAAACAGGCAAAAGGCAGTGTGGGAAAGAAAAGGAGAAAAGCCACCAGGAAAAAAAAGTAACAGTGATAGCTAGGTGGAAAGCCTGAATTAGGGTTATGTGCAATGATCATGCAAAGAAGGGCTGGTAGGTATTCACAGTACTGCTGAGGCTGCCGTATGAAATGATGAGAACAAAGATGCATTCAGGCTGAAACCTGCACAAGGAGGCACTCCTCAGGGAACGGAGATTGCCTTTACAAGAGGAGCCTAATGAGGCTGGCTTCTTTAGCCTGAAGAAGAGAAGGCTGAGAAAGGATGTGATTGCTCTCTACAAACACATGAAGGGGAAAACATCAGGGAGGGACAAAATGTCATTTATTCTAAAAATAATTTTGGCATAAGAATAAATGATGATAAACTGGCCATGAATAAATATAATTTTGAAAAGTGTGGTGTTGACATCGGAATAAAGTTCTTAAATATTAAAGCTCGCATAGTCATGAACAGTCTTCCAAGTGGAGCAGTGGGTGCAGACATCTTCACTTTTAATCTCGATGAGTTCATGAAAAGGAACAAATTGCTGCAAACCCAGGGCACTGGAGTTGGTAACCTGAGTCCTTTCCAGCCCTGTATTCCTTTGTTCCTATGCACATAAAAAATTGCTGCCACGGACAAAAGGGTTTGGCATTTAAATTATGTTAATTTAATAAGCACTGAATAAGATGACATGCCTGAGAGTTCAGCTGCAGCTCCAGAAGGCGCAGCCCTGCCCAGACAGGCTGTAGCCTTCTGGCCACAGGGCACAGCGCGGCTCTGCCAGCTGGCATGGGAGGTGCAGTCAGTCTCATGCACGAGAAGGACCGAGGAGCATCCAGAGGAGCAGTATGGCAGCAGCCCTGTAACTCTGCTAGCTGGCTGGAGGAGGCTTGTGATGTTTGTATCTGTGGGCGCTCCAGATGTCGTCCCGTGCCCCTGCAGGAAAAGCAGTCGCGTGTGCACAGCCCTTGCCTGTGAAAGCAGGCTCACCGAAGGGCATCTCATCCAACGGTGGGGCTCTGCAGCGCTGCTGTCTTCTTGTATTCCCAAGCAAGACAGAAGGCAAAGTAGCCTCACCTAGGAAAGGCCAGTGCATCAGGACTTCTTCAACCTGTCCTCCACACCCACATCTCTCCCAGCATGTGGTGAGTCACCTTGCCTGGAGGATGTGTTATCATTAAAACTGGAATGGTAAAGACAAAGGAGAACAGAAAGTTTCTACAGTATAACAGAGTTAAGCTACAAGAGAAAAGAGATGAAATTTGTCTTCAGTCATGCAAGCCAATGGGGGATACTGTGTTTTCATCACTGAAAATAAATTTCCAGCAGCAGTTGTGGCAGGTAAGGGCCAGACACGGAAAAGAGATTTGCATATCTGTGCCTCATTGGGAACAGGATGGTTACACATGTCATAGTTCAGAAGACATGTCAGAGTTCAGAAGAATAATTTATTTGAACATGGGTGGTATCTTAAAATATAATTGATTACATCTGTGCAAGGAAAGTACACAAAAATGTTGACTGAACAAGAAACTATGTGATTGTTTGAAAAGCTTTAATAATAGAACTCCTACTCCTTTCCTGGATGTTTTTTGTAAAGCATTAAATTTTAAAATATATTTCAAAATAATTAGATGCAAAACGTGCATATATTTGCTGAGTACAGTAATGGAATAAAACATTTAATGTTCTTGGCCTTGGGAAAGGTGAGGAAGAATTGAAAATAAAATCTAAGAACTCAAAGTTTTGTAACTATTTGAGGAGCAGCTTTCAAAGGACTAATAAAAAGAGATTGTCTCATTAAAATAAAACAGGATATTAGTTTTTCTCTGTAGTATTTTGTCATATATTTAAGTGAATACTTACCTCCCCACCCCCCCAAAAAATAATCTAACTAAATCAACATCAATCTTGTTCATCTTGCAAAGATTATAGTCTCAATCATAACAATCAGTTTCTCAATGAAATTTTATATCCGGAAACACTTTTGGCTAGATAGTAATGACAGACTGTATAGTGGGATGGAGTCCCAGTAAAGTGTGAGGAGATGCCCACTTCCATGAGAGCTTAACTCCCCTCTCACCCATAAAATATCATAGATTTCATACAGCTCTATATTTCCGTTTTCCTAGTTTAAAGCAAGCCACTTTTTTTTTTAAAAAAAAAAAGGGGTTGACATGAAGTAATCTCAAATATATTTTTTTCTTATAGTATTTGTTCTTGTTTTCTCCAATTTCTTGAAGTCCTATAATCTTTGTTTGTAACAGACTGCTGGAGAACCAACCAGCATTCATTTACAAATATATTAGACTTAAAAGGCAACAAAATGATCCATAAATGCAGGAACATATTCCACAAGAAATAGGAGCATATGCTATGTAGTTGAGAAATGTGTTCTGAATTATTAATCCAACTCTTTGAATGTGTGTTCAGTATAAAGGAGCAACCTTGTAGTATAACCCATGTCTGTGGATCCTGTAGAAAACTACCAACAGTAATTCAGAACAGTATTCTTCTTTAGATTTTCTGCCTGTGAGAGGATTTCCTCATTAAGACAAGCTGTGCTTGCATGGCGAGGACCATGTAGCGAGACAGGGTCGAGGGGCAAACAAGACCTGGTGGTGCCTCAGCCGAGGAGCAGAGCTCAGCGAGTGCCTTACTTCGCACACACAACCCCTTCTTCTGTCCCTGCGTGGCTCGTGGATCTCCTAAAAGTACCAGCAGGAGCCTGGGCAGGGAACAACGCCGAGTGCTCCCGCAGCAACGGCTGCTTCACGCATGGTCACGGGCAGATAGTAGTAGAGATTGAGAAAATACTGATCCTGTGCACACGTCTTGCCTCAAGTGGTAATCCCGTGACAAGAAAGAAAAGTATTTAGATAACTTTAACTTGACAGGGGAACAGGCTCCAAGCAGGGGAATAAAAGAGAGATGCCAGCTTTATGGGCTCCAGAGCAATTTAAAACTACTGAGCTGCGAACAGCCCCAAACACCTCCAACTCGAAGATGGAGCCTTTCTCATCTCACTGCAGCCAGCCTTGCACCTGGCACTGCTGGCACTGCTGGCACTTCAGCACTTCCAGGGGAGAACCAGCTACTCCAAAATCAAGCTTTCTTAGGGTGCCCTTTGCTTTCCCTCCTCGGGAAGCACCAGCACCGTGCCATGACAGCCCGGGCCGCCTGGTGTGCCAGCACCCGCGGCAGCAAGAGCCCCTCGCCACGCGCTGCCTGCGCCCGCGCCCTGCCGCAGGGCCGGCTGCCACCGAGCTGCACCGTGTACACTGAACGCTTGTCCCCTGAAGTACTGTTCGGGGCAGGGGGAGAGAAAAAGGGTCTTGTGGCTAAACAGGGAGACCAGGTGATTGCAGGTAACCAGTCCCGTGCTAGGAAGCCCCCGACACGCGCTGCGTGTGCAGGAGGTGTGGGACTTCACACCTCAGCCTTCGCTCCCCACTGCAGCAGCCGGGGCCTCCCAGAGCCCTTCCTCTCGGAGGACATCCCTCAGGTGCTCAGAGGTGCTGGGGTGCCCGCAGAGTTGGGCAGGGGACAAGCCAGGCTACTTGTGATGAAATGCAGCTTTTTTTCCTCTGAATTCTGACTCTGGCTACATATTTGTTTTCTGTGCCTGAACTTGTTTGAAACTTATCCCATCAACAGGTATCTGAAAGCCTCTTGTATTTTCTGACAGAGCTATGCTGTAGCAGTTTAACAGTATATTGAAAGTGAGCTGTCCCGGGTGTTGAACAAAAGCATTTTCCTCTGCCTGCTTCTTTGCCTTCCTCTCCGTGGATCTCACTCATAATGAGGACACATTTCTTTAATCTGCTAGACTTTCCAGGTGCTGATTTCTGGCAGAGCAGTAAATGATTGGAGAGCGCTGCAAGAAGAAAACCCAAAGGCTGAGGAGATGGAATAATAAATATACCTGTCGTGACACTTGCACAAAAGGTGTTTTCAGTGATACGTAGCAGGGACAAGCTCAGACCAAGCACATCAGCACAGGGGATCAGCGGCTCAGATCTATTCCAGCTCCCACCCTGAGAACAGCCAGAGCAACACGAGGTGCCAGTGGGCCCAGCCCCTCCCCAGGGCCCGCAGCCCCGATCCCACCAGGTCTCCAGCTGAGAGGTGCTCCTCTGCTCCCCAGCACCAGGACTGCTCATTTCCTTTCTCGTGTGCTCAACATAAAACAACACAAAACCAAACAAAACAAGTGATGCATCATCTACAATATTTCCTAATCAATATGTTTACGCACCTTACAGGTACAACTGCTCTGAGAATGCTAACTATTTGTTAACTGTTTGGGGGATTTGTTTTACCTTTGCAATCTAATGATTGGGTGGTGGGGAACTGTAGTGCAGCACAATCGATGTAATACAGCAATGCTGGGAATCCCTGGATGAAGAAACACAATTGCTTTTCACTCGTATGTATGTATAAATTGTAATTTCTCTGCACGCTCGATGGGCATGGCACCACTACAATGTTCTCAGGGTGAGAAACCGTGAGAGCAGCTTGTCCCAGCCCAGCTACGACGTGTGCCCAGTGAGGACATGCCCAACAGGCAGCTCTCGGAGGCTGAGCCTATCCGCATGTGTGCAGCGCCCGGCGTCAGTGCCCCACCGAGCAGAAAGCTGCTGTGCTGCAGGAATCAGGACACGGGTGGCGGTCACACAGGCGAGAACTTGGCATTGTCCCTGCCAGTTGAGGGCCACCCAAATTATACCCAAACTGCTCTAAGTTAACACTGCTCTGAGTAGGTGGTTGGACACAGACCTCCAGCAGTCCCTTCCCACCCAAATTGTCCCAATTCCAGGGATACACATTTGAGTCACCAGGCAGAGCTCTTCTATGCTACTCCAGTAACAGGTGGGAAATCAGCCTCTCTCTGATTCTTCTTCCACTCTTTCCCCACTCCTCCTGAAAGAAAACCGTTGTCCTGCATACCTGCAATGCAGTGGCTCCTCTCCCCACCCCTATGTCCGTGACAGATCACTGCTGGACCACCCTCAGCCCATCTCCTTCCTGGTCCTGTCCTCAGGCACAGCTCTGGCAGCACTGTCTGTGGAGGATGGAGAAATGTTCAGCACCAGAAAAAAGGAGCTCTCCCTATTTTCTTCCCTCCCCAGTTAGCAGTACTGCATCTCCGTGCCAGACCCATGCTCCCCTCCGACCAGGAGGGCTGCTTCTGCAGGAGCACCTCTGGGCCGGTTTTTGTACAGCCCACACAGACAATGAGGTATGAAAAGGATGGGGCAAAATCAACACACCGGCCGCCTGCGTACACCTGGCATGCTGAGTACACAGCAGCTTTATGGACCCAGTAAGCACCTGGCTCCGAATCTGGAACTCGAAGATCAGCATCCCTGCGTGCCCGCAGCGCTGAGCTCCAGCAGCAGCAGAGTGTGCTCGAGCTGTGCTCTCCGCTGCGCTGGACTTCTAATTTGGCTTGACCCCTTGCCATCTAGCTGAAGGGGAGATGCTACAGGGAGCAGTAATACCCGTCTGGTACCCGCTGAGAGCTCATTCCTGCCGGTGAAGCCTCACTCAACCAGATTGAGCTGTTTTCCAGCTCATTTGAGCCATGTACCTTCGAGCAGAGAGATGGGCAGCTTGTCTCATTGGGAGAGAAGGGGCAGGCAGCAAACAAAAGGAGGATATTTCCCCCTCCCTGCTTCTGTGTTTTTCTCCCAAGATCACTTATCTCCAAATAAAATAATTATGCTAAGAATATTCTGAAACTAAATTAAAAGATACAAAGCATGAGACTGACACTGGAAATTCTTCTTCTGAATGGCTTTAAGGGGTTTTGGTATGGTTCATGTGGATGATTTTTATTTTAAACATATCACTAAAGGAAAAAAAATCCACATAAAATGTGCATTGTAATTGAAATGAAATCTGACAAAACAAACATCTAAATCACCTCTACAGAAAGAACAAATGTTTGTTTAGGAACTGGAAATGTAGAATTTGCATTTCAAATTCCTATTAAATGGTTAAAAATGTGTACTGTTCATGGTGTATATCAAAGACACAAAAAGTTTCAGAGTTGTATTTGAAAAATATGTAACTTTTCTGTGTGGACTCCTTATGGTAAAACCCCAGGGCAAGAATTTCCAGCAAAAGCTGAAAAGTTTTGACAAAAAAAAAAAAAAAAAAAGGCATTATGTTCAGACAGGGCTCAGGACTCCCTGGGAAATTGAAGAGCAGTTAGGCTTTCTTGAAATGCACGGACACAAATGAAAGCTGCTGGTGGGTTCAGGGAGGAGGGCACTCTGCATGCCCACGGCTTGATGAAGAGCGTCTGTCCGGCCGGGGGACGGCAGCGGCCCCATGTGCTGCCCTCCTGGCAGCGCTGCCTGCCCAGCTGCAGCCGAGCGCCCTGTGCAGCGCCCACGGGAGGGCAAGGATGGGGCTGGGGCTGCCTGCACCACTGACATGAACTGTTGTGTGTTTTAAAAGCATTTCTGCTTGAGAACAAAGAAGGACTCCACTGTTGGGTTTCCTCTGTTGTTAACTTCTGTTTTCCTTGGGGAGGTTCTTAAATTTTTTTCAATTACAGGGACGATTTTCCATTGGAAATGAAGTGTGTTACTGGGAGCTGTACTCACACACAGCAAAGTTTCCATCCCAGCTTACCAAAAAGAGCAAAAGCAACCACACTGAGAAAAAAAAAAAAATCCCAAAGTAAAGAGCAGGAAGCGGTTTTGATTAAAATGTATTGCATTATGCTCAAGTCGGAGGAGATAGAGGATTTAAAAAAAATAACTCTTCCTTTGTCTTGATATTTGTTTATTACTGCTAAAGAAAAAGTAGGCTGTTAGTTTGAGGTGTTATAAGTGCTTATGGGACAGGAAAGCAAGCAAGAGCAGAAGTGCCATAGAGACTTAACCCATGCCTGCCTCAAATGCCTGCCTTCATGCCTGAGGACTTGTTGTGTCTCTTACAGCTCTTTCCTTGCAGCCGGCTCACACGCCTCCACAGAAAGTCAACTTCCCCAAGCGTTTCCTCGACTTGACAGGACTTTCTTGAAGATGTTGGATTTTCCTCAGTCCCCCACTGTTTTCTTCTCTTTTGCTTTCCAGGATTGGAGTGAGCCCTGCTGCCCTTTGTCCCGGCATGCACCCTCCCAGCGAACCCAGGACTAATGAATCCTGACTGTTAATGAAGAACCTTCTCGCAATGAACGCTGAACAATGAGCAGCTCCCCAGAGACTCCCATGGTGGTGCAGTGGCAGGCAATGGCCTTGTATTTAACCCTGTTTGGGGTCTTGAGAGCAATATCTGCTCCTTCCCTCCACCCCTCCCTTTTCACCATTTTCACACGCCTGTGTCCATCCCAGTGTCCGGCTCAGACAAGACCGGCCAGCCCCGCAGCCTCTGCACGCTGAACTGCGCTGGGGAACAACTGCACCTGCTGGGACGGGATCTCCCCATGCCCGGTCCCTCCTCTGCTGTGGAAGCTCCCTGTGCAAGTGCTCAGGGCAGAGTTATCACGGTGCAGGGCAGGAAAAGCCCTTGCAGAACAGCGGGGGATGGTGCATGCCCACTGCCACGCTGAGCGTGGGATGCTCAGGCCAGGGGACAAGGACCAAACATGGCCCCACGAGCTGAGCCGCTGAGTCCCGGCTCTGTGGCTCAGCAACAGATACCCATTTCCTCAATTTGGTGTTTTCCCCCTTTCTCGCTTCCCTTCTGCTCCTGCCACTCACTGCCGTGCTTCTGTTTGCTTGTTTGCAAATAAAACTCGGTACAATGTTGCTGAAAAACTAATTAGCTGGTGTGGTGCTACCCAGAGATGTGTTATTACTGAAAGGATTATGTAATAAAGGAAAAGAGCATCAGTCTTCCTGGAGTGATAAATCCACCCACACAAGCCGTTCAGACAGTGCCTGGAAAGGCTGATACTACGAATGAATGCTGAGTGTTGGCGTCCTCTGAGAAACGTGGGCTTGCACAGCACCAGAGAGCCGGCCGCGTGGGACCTGCGGCCTCCAAGCAGCCTCCCGTGAGCAGGCTGGCTCGGGCGCCGCAGGGCTGAGCTGCTGGCAGGCAGGCGGGCAGGCAGCCGGGCTCCCCCGCTGCGCCGCCGGCTGGGGGCAAGGCAGCCAGCGGCTGAGAGCTGCCGAGCCCCGAGCGTGCAGCTGCAGCCACGAGATGTCCAGGGCGAGCGATGCCACCCTCCCACCCTGTGCCCTCCGATGGGCAGAGGCCCCCACTGGGGACCTGCTGTGGGCACACACACAGATGCCTCGGCGTGCTCTGCATTTGTGTTCTGGAGTTTTGTTTTGTTTGGTCGGTTGATCTTTGGGGGCAGTCAGGGTGCACCTCAACCAGCTGGGGAAGCAGAAGTCTGCAGAGCGGCTATGAAATGGAAAAGCAGTCGGGGAGCAGAGAGGGGACAGCACAGCCAGCGCGGTGAACGAGGCTACTCGCAGCCACAGCCACGCTCTGCAGATTCTGTGCTGAAGCTGCTCTTGAGTCACCGATCATAAATGCCATTTGGCCATTTCAGGTGCTCCGGGGCTGCTGTTCCCATATCCTGCACTGCCTAGTCTCACCCCAGCTGACCCTGGCTTCAGTGTGGTTTGTCCCAAGGACTGCAGGACAGATCCGGCAGATTCGGGCCACTCTCCCTGAACAGTGAATTATTCTGTGGTTGACGCCAGTGAATCAGAAGTCACTCTCACAGCCTAGTCGAACTCTGTGATGGCTCAGCTGGGTCCCAGTGAAGAAGTAAAGGGAGACAAGTGGTGACAGATTATTTTCTGTGGTATTAACATCTGGTACTCTGAAAAAAACACTTAAGCAAGGAATGCTGTCAAAAGTATGACAAACATGATAAAAGCTGATATATATGATGAATTGCACTTCTTTTCACTTCACCAGCGTTGAACCAGGAGGAGAGTTCTTGTTTTCAGGGTTGGCACTGGAAGGGTCCCGTGGGCACGCAGATGACCGGGCGCGATGCAGGCGGTGCCTCGCAGCTGGGCTGAAGCTGGTGGCAGGGAGAGGAGCAGAGCACTGTGAATGACCTCACAAAGTCTCTCATGGAAAAAAACTCTGCTCATACACCGTCACATGGAGCTACCAGAGCATTCAGTGACTGAGGCATCCAGCAGGGAAAATTAAAATAACCCCTGTTTTTTCAAACGCAGAAGATGCACTTCCAGATATCTGAAATCCCAGAAAGAAATCTGGGGCAAAACCAAGACGGTGACATGACACTGGGAGATCACCTCTTAACCCTATCTATGATAATCTGCATGGGCAGACGCAAGAACGTCACTGGAGAGCTCTGGCAGGGAGCAGACTTGCAAAAAAGCATCCCAAAGCCCAGAAGCTGGAGGCCGATACTTCATGAATTCATCCCAGAAATAAGATGCAGTTTCCTTTGGAGCAAAGTGATAAGAAGCAGAACAATGTTCCCCAGACCCACGGTGGATCTGCCTTGGAAGCTTTGAAGTGAGCTGGGACAGCTTCAACCCACCTTCTGGAAGCAGCTCCAGAGCTGGTGTACAGGGGCAATGAGTTGTTATAAATAAAACCTTCAGAGGAGGCAACCCATCCTCTCCCTCCTGTGCATCACCACAAAGTATGGGCACCCAGCAGGTATCTGTCTTTCTTCTCTCATTTCTTTTCTGATAGCCCTCTGACAAGTCACGCCCACCTGGACATCAGAAGGCAGGACTCCAGGGGAGTCCTCACGCAGGGTCGTGGTGCGATGCTGCCTGCTCTGCTGGGACGGGTCACAGAACCCAGCAAACAGCACAGTACAGCATCCGAGCAAAAAGAGGGGCTGTTTATTTTTTTCATTAAAAAAATTACTGAAGCACCTATCTCAGTGACAGCTGGGAAGTGGGCAAGGTGTGGTTTTATGTTTTTTGTTTTTTTTTTTTAGTAGGCTGTAATTAATCAATTAATGTTTTGGCATTTCTTTCTGGTAAAGAAAATCATTTATCTAACCAAAAAAATATAGTAATTAAGGTACTCTTCTGTAGCTGTAGAATCACAGACTAAAATTCATTCAGGTTGGAAAGGAGCCCAGGATGCCCCTAGCCTAAGCTCCTGCTCCAAGTAAGATCGACGCTGCATTCATACCAGGCCGCTCAGGGCGTTGGCCAGCTGAGTCTCAAAAAACTCCAGGAACAGAGACTTTTAGGTGCTTCTATAAGCCCCTTCTGGAGCCTCATCATGTATCCTTATCTGTAGGCATCAGATAGCAGCCGTCCAGTCTCTTTGCTCTGCAAGTAAATTAAAGAGCAGGTTGAATTACAAAGAAAACCTCTGTTAATAATACATGTGCTCTGGAATTGCAATCAGATCACACAAAAATGAGAGAGTTTTAGCATGAAGAATAGTAAGTATGTCTCAAACATTTTAAGACGGCATTTTAATGCCTGAAGCAAAATTCATTTCTTGAATGAAAAAGATATGATTCATTTTGCTTGACCTTATTCATGGGATTTTAGATAGCTTTTTTTCTTGCCTGATAGAACACCCTTATTTTTGGTTTATTTTGCATTTCTTTGTCTCTTTTTCTTCCTCTATTTCTTTTTCAGTACCATGGAAAGCTAAAAAAATAATCAAGGCAGGGAGAAACAATATTAAATAGTAGGTAGCAGTGAAATTAGATCTCTCTATTAGAGCAAATAAAACTAATCATTTCTATATCTAATCTAAATTATCCATGGAACGTTCTCATTTTCTTTGGAATTCTTTTTTCATAAATATTAATACTCATTGGGCTCAATAGATACTGTAGCTCTTGATGCTTGAACAATAGCAACAAAAAATCAAACATTATTGATTCTCATGATAAACAAATCCTCTCCTAGGGTTGCAATCAAGTTTCCACAGACATTTTTTTGTTTTCATGAATGTCTCCCCACACACACCCTTGTTACAGAATCAGCTAAAAATACATGCTGAGTGCCTGCAGAGTGTGGGGGAAGCTCACACCTCTGCACAGAAGACTGCAAAAGCTTTCAGCTGCTTCACTTCAGCTGTGTTTAGCTCCCATTTAAAGACTGAGAAGAATTTTAATAGAAAGCACCCTGTGCTTTGCGCCTGCCCAGGGAAAGCGCAGTCACTGTGTACGGAGGTTCTGCCGGCCCGTGTCTTCTGACATGCAGGTTATGGAACGGTATCACAGTCGTAGAGGTGTTTGTGAAAAGGGACCTCTGGCTGCTTCTGGTCCCCCCTGCTTCAAGGGGACGATAGCCCACGCTTGACCATGTTGGTGTCACTGGCTGCTGCCTGGATTTGCCTGTGAGGACCAAGCTGGAAAAGTATCCCCGCTCCTGCCACGGAGAGCATCAGTTCAGCACCAGGGAGCACTCGGGTAAGGGTGCTCCCAGCCCCTAGCAATCCCCACCTATCCACCATGACCAATGTCCACTGAAATTGTGGACACCTGTTGTAGAAAATGCCAACAATACTGAAAAATGCAACCTCAGAGCCTAGCCCACTGCCTCCATGTCAAAAAATACAACTTCCGTTGACAGTTTCCAGATTCAGATCTTCAGTTGTTCACTTTGAGATCTGACCATTCCTTTGCACTTAAAAGTTTCATTTTTACATGGAGCAATGGGTTTCCAGAAATACTAATGTACCGTGAATACATCAATACCGACTCAGGGTGTTGAGGGAATTTTCCTATAGCTTGTCCTCAGCTGTTTTTTTCAACTGCCTTGCTAGCTTCTTGTTTAGAATATCCTTGTCCCATGCAACAGGAAAAATGTATTTATTCTCATAAGACAATGCCTAAGAATGAAATAACTGCTGTAGCAATTATGGATCCTAATACAATTTTCCATCTGCAATTATAATTCAGTTTACATTCAAGAAGTACTTGAGCATGAGGCATGGGGTCAGGAGATGAGCTGGGGACAGCTGGAACCATTCCGCCTGCGAAACTCCCTGAGCCTAGAGTCACACAAATGTACACACTCATGTTGATAATTATCTACAGTTACTAGACAGAAAAAGTACAAGAAGTGGCAGTATGTGTCCAGGAGTATTAGCAAAATACATTTGCTCTTTAGCTAAAGCTGTTTGAACCTAAATGTTTGCCTTGTGTATATATACATAAAACATTGCTCTTTGCTCAGGAATTACCCAATTGTCTCAAATCTAAGACTAAAGCAAACAAAATTCAGGCTAGATATCCATCCTTGGTAGGACTGCTGGTGCTCTCATTCAGCTGGGATGGATCCACACTTCCGCTCTTGATCCGGGCAAGATCTGGTTGGCCAGGTCACTGGTTTTGGTGTAGCGCTCCGATACTGCTGTCCTGCTCCCTCCCTTTGGCTGGTCTGCAAATGAGAATGTTGCCATCCTCCCTGCTCCGCTGCAGCAGCAGCCAGGAGCGCTGGTGGCCTCCAGGAGTTTCCCTGCTGTGTCTGCAGCTGCAGTTGTCTCCCCAGGTGGGTTGGTGTGACGCAGGACTACCCTATTTCCCCCTTTTCATGTGGCATCAGCTGCATACTGCACTAAATGATACCAAGAGGAGGGAGGGAACTATTTCCCTGTAGTCTCCCGTAAACCCACTCTCCAGTGAACTTGGGTTGATGGGATCCACACAGAGAAACCTGATGGTTCAGGGTCCCATGGGACTGAGCCATGGAAATGCACATACACAGCTGCCACTGGGTTTTCTACAGATCCAAAAAATTTCTGGCAACACTGGGGGTACGGAGGCATTGCCTGTGAAATTTGAAGTGGTTTGATGAAATGATTCAGATTCCAACATAAAAAAACACATCTGCTAAAGGTGATTTCAGAATATGTCTGGCAAACGCAACATGAGCATCACATGTTATGGACAGGAAACAGAACAAGCCTGCAGGTTCATGAAAAAGATGAACTCAAACAAATACTTTTGCTTCTTTGGGTAAAGAACTGGGATTTAATCTGGGGGCAGGGGGAAGAGCTTACCCACTGTGTGGTATAAAGCAAGCATAAAATATGCTCTTTGATGCACTGACCTCCACAAGAAACACTTTAGGCTCTAACCTGTTTTTAAGTCACTGATATTATAAACTCGCTCTTTGTTCTTGTTTAAACTCTAATATCGGCAAATTCCAGAGTAGTTAAAGAAAGGGAAGTGTGAGGAAGTGACTCGTGTATTCCAAATGCAAGTACTTCTGAAAAATACTAGTGTTACTATGTCTCAGCTGAACCTGTTTGCAGGCAACTTACTGGCAAAGTGCAGCAAGTGCAGCTGTGCTCCTAACCCCTGGCGCAGGTCTCTTTTGGGAGGTACCTGTGCTCTGCACTGGCACAGCTGGACTCAACAGCATGTTTGCTTAACAACAGAGCCCCTTTGTATTCACACTTGTCGATTTTAAATTCAGAATGACTGAAATTATTGCATTTCCTACTGTGAGGTTTACTCTAATTGATTAAGTGGAGCCACAATGCCCATAGCAACTTAAAAAGCAGCCATCACTTACTTCTAAAATTCTAACTATTGTTTTCTATCACTGCACTGGAGTTCACCATTCTCCTGAAGCCCAGGTAATGTGGAAAAAAAAAAACGTTACATGTATTTAATGAAAATGATTTGGAATTGGGTAACACTGTCATTGATATAAAAGTCAAAAAAAAAAAAAAAAAAAACACCAACTTAAACAACAGCTCTGGGTACTTTCTAATATTCTGAGAATGCCATTTATTTGTAGAAGGTCTGAGAATGAATAACCTCTTCTTGGCCCAAAGGAGAAAAAAAGTGGGGAGAAAGAGAATCATAAGACTGATCTGAACTGTTGTTTTTATGATCTATTTCTCAACAGAATAAAATTGTTCATCAAGTAGTGATATCACAACAATCACAACACTTCTTTCTCGGTGGTAAAGCAGCAATCTGGGAGGTGAGAAAGACTAGAACTGCAAGTATAACCAGAATAAATTTTCATAATGTAAACCATTTACAACAAATACAGCAACGCACTTGGAAACAGTAAAGCAAGATGGATAATAAATGTATTCTACTTTGTCTGTCAGATATTTCTGTTTCATTTTACCCTCTTTTGGATGGATGCACACCAGTACAGCAGTTCTAAGGGGTGCTGGCAGGGCTGGCAAGTCCATCACTCTTATTATTTTCATTGACATTTTATTGTTCTCCAGCAATAGCAGTCTATGATATGTGCACACACACAAATATACATATACACACACCTATGAGTATACATAGGTTTTTAAAGTTTGGGACTTCTTAAATTTTGCTCTATAATTGTTTTGCTGAAGAACCTCAGAAATATATGGTCTACTGGCAACTCCAGACCAGGCACCTAGCAGCAGTTCTGTGTAATTTTATCCCATACATGTTTATTCTTACTGGAAAACAATAAGTAGCTATCACTCCATAACTGCAATTACGTTGTAAGATATCTTCGTGCCAAGTCCTGCAGTCTCAGTTCGTCAGAGGCACAGGGGTCTGAGCACTCCGTCCTTCGACAGCTGCCGCTTGGACGCTGCAGCTGAGCTGCGCCCTGGTCTCACTGGGGTGACCTGGGCAGCGATGCACCCCCGGAGAGGAGACGCCTCACTCCTAGGACCTGCTGCAACACAGGCCTGGAGGAGGGAGCGGTTTAGATCAGCGAGGGGGGGCTAAGAAGTGGCATTTTCCCTGGGGAATGGTAAGAGAGGGTGGATGGGGCACCCATCCCCTACCAAGAAAACCAAAAGCAGTGGAATGCGAGACCAAGACCACTCCTGAGCCCTGGGTCATCGTGCCGCTGCAAGGTCACTTACCAATGGAAGGGTCCAAACAAGCATGTTTTCCTGGTCGTTGTTTAAAATTTACGCTCTTTATTTATTTGATCCCTTTGCTTAAAAACAAACAAACAATCAAAAAACTATAACAGGTTAAATACAGATGTTCAGCATGACCAGAAGATTTTTCATTCCTCCCCAATCCAAAAAATCATTAAAACCTGCACTTTTATCGTAGTGCAGCGGCTTTCTGACAGAAGAGCACTCTGGCAGAGCTTCTGATCAGTCCCAGGAGGAATGGCCATACATGGAGAATAACGCACAGCAAGGCTGCCAGACCTGTAATAATGGGTTGACCGTAACAACAAGCTGAGGAGTCTTTCCATTCAATTTCTCTTTGTGAAGACTAGGAGAGATGAAGAGGAGAGAAGGAAAGGAAGGGATGGGTTTGATCCCAGGTGACAAGTCGGTACAGCAGGTCAGGATTCAGCCAGGAGCAAGGTCCTCTGTATTTTTGCCACACTACAAAACCCTAGAAGAAAGGCTGCCAGCGACAGCTCTGACACACACTCACTGCTGTGCCATGAATGGCATGCCAGTAATGGGGATTTCTCGTAATCAGCCTGTCAGATTTATGTAAAAACAGACAAGATAACAATAGCTAACTCTGCTTTTGTCTGACAGAAACCTGTGACCTATTTAGAAATTACTCAATATACAGTATCTGTACATGCTGGTGATAGGGAAACCGTCCTGACACTCACCTTGCTGATATGGTGACATTATTTTGACAGCAATCCTTTGCAGCCAAATGGACTTTGGTTCATGAAAAGGGATTATGCAGATGGAAACACAGCAAAATTGTAAGAAAATACCCATAGCCCAGGGGAGGGAGAATGGCTCTGGTGTGAGGCCAGGCAGCTGGCAAGGCCTCCCGGGGCTGGTGCAAGCAGCAGGAAGGTGCCTGTGTTTGCAGAGCAGGGTTTATCTTTCACTGATTTCTGTTCTGCCCTGAAAAGCTGTGCTTGCAGGATCACACCTTTATCACAACCTGTCATTTCTGGAGGCTATTGTTTTTGACAGAAAGGAGTGCTTCTACAGCCTGGCATGAGATAAAACGGGGTATCTTGCCTGGTCAAGACTGAGCGTGCATCACCTCTGCAGGTAACTCCTCTCCATGAGACAAGGAAAAGCCACAAGATGAATAGATCCTGACTAATCCCACAAGCCAGATACAGCAGTAAAGCTGCATGATTGATAGCCTTTCAGTGGGGAAAAAAAATAACATAAATCCTCATCTGACAATGTGTAGTCTGAGAATTGAACAATTCATTTGGTTGATATATTTGCTTTTGTGTTGCATGAAATCATCTGTGCTTATGGAGCCCAAAGGTGTCACTGAGAGCTGGACTTTGCTGTGCTAAGCACAGCGCTACACACGCACTTGTAGCTCAAGGCGATCCCTCCCGTGAAGCAGCTGGGGCATGTCGTGGCATCCTGGTGCGTGCGGGGCGGCACGCTGCTGCTGGAAGCGAGTGGTCAGGGTGCGTATGAGTGCCCCTGAGCAAAGGAAACAAGGAGGGAAGGAAGAAATGCTCAATGTACCATGGCAAAGGGAAACTGAGCCCAAAGCAGAAATGTTCTGCCCATAGCCACCCCAGGCATCTCTGGAGAGACGGCACTCCAGCCCCATGCTGCCACGGGGATGGGACCCCACCTCTCTCATAAGCACCAAATGAGGCAGGAAAGAAGTTTGTGCTTGGTATTCAAACAGAAAAATATTTGCAAGACAGTGATGCTTTAAAAAACAAGCTTAGTCCCCCAAAAGGCTCTGAATATATTTTTGGTTTCTGTTTTGTGGTTCTTGGTTTTTCTAACAGGCCTCTTGTGACTTTGCAATCAAAGCTGCTATGGGTAATTCTGTGTAAAAAACACTCGGGACATTTCCATGGACATAATTCTTAAACCAAGCACAGATCCTGCGTTACTGGGCGAGCTGGTTCCTAGACCCTGCAGATCAGGAAAGAGGAGACGACCTTGAGCAAAACCAAACCCTGCCACTCTCTTCAGGCCAAGTTCATAATCCACAGCCCATTTTCTCTCTCTGTTGCCACCAAGGCCCTGCCAGGGAAGGGTACTGTGCAGAAACTTGGTGAGGCCAGCAGGCAGCGCCGTGACAACACAGAGCCCTTCACACGGCAGGGACAGGGACATCACCCCACGCTCACAGAGCACCCCGGGCCCCACGTTGCACAGGGCACTGGAAACCCAGACGAGCGCAGTCACTGCCGGGACACAAGGCGGTGAGCGGACAGGTCTCGGCGGGGAGAGACAAGAGGAGGGCTTTAGTCTGGCACTGTCGGGTAAGACGTGCGCTGCTCATTTAGTGCACTGGCGTGCTGGGGGTGCATGAAACAGCCCCAGAACTGCTGTGACTTGGGTCAGAACAGACTACACACACGTGCTAATTACTAGGTGGCAATGGGACCCGTGTGAAGGAGGCCGGGTATTGATTTCCTCCGCGAATGCGGAACCCCCGCGGCAGAGGGGTGTGGGGAGCAGCGAGGCGGTTCCTCGCCTCCCCTGTCCCCGCCACCTGGCTGCCGGGGCCCTCCCGCCCCAGTGCTCAGCGCCGCGGCGGGACACGGGCTTATCCGCGCAGCAGACGGGACAGAAACCAACGTCTGCTGGGGTCGGGCAGCCTTATGCTTTACCCAACGCACGTGGTCAAGGCCTCAGTAAGACCTTAGCATGAGGTTTTCCCACAGAGCATTCAAATGTGAGGAGCGGGACGCTAGAGAAAGGAACATTTCCAGCAGCCCATCCTTGCTTGCCCGTATTGTCGGTAAGCCTAATGAAACGTCAGGCTTCTAGCGCTTTGGGAACATTGCCATTTCCATTTTCAAAGGTTTTTGGTTAGTGCTTCTGAACAGAACAGAGTGCATGTTTTCAGATGACTAGTTTACATGCCTAAAAAATATAGTTTGTGAATTTGGGCTCCATTCTGGTTTTGTTTTGTTTTGTTATTGCTAGGACAGGGGCTATTTTCTTGAGATTTCAAAATCTCTAATGGAGACATTAACTTATACAAATATTTTTATCAAAAAAATATTGTCTTAGTTTGAAATTTGGGCATCTAAATCTTGCCTTCTAATTCAGAACATGGTATGAAATACTTTTGTCTTCTAGTTTCATTAATGAGCAACCTATATTTATTTCCTTGTTAACCATCTTTTTCCTACATGTGACTTTTTGGTTCACTTTCTAAATGAAAATTCCCATTATTTGCAGAGTTCTCACGGGCACCGAGATGGCAGCCATGCTTTCCGTGCCTGACAAGGGCACTCGCTCTGTGGAGCACTGACTCCAGGCACCTCGCAGTAAAGAACGTCCTCCAGACGGTGATATACATCACCTGGGTTAAGCCTCGCCCTCCGAAGCGCCTTCCTTGGCTACAGAGGCATCCTGGGGAGCCCGACTTCCCGGCTTGGGCGTGATGTCTTCCTTGCAGGGAAAAGGGCTGTTCCAGCAGTGAAATGCGAGAAGAAGCCAACTGCTGCACATCATTAGTCCTGCTGTGCTCCAATAATGACAGGATAGGCTGCCTGCTGGTGACACCCTTGTCAGGCCTGACAATCTGACACAATCTGACATTCACGTCAGGTTTCTCCAAGGTCAGCTAACCCTTACCGATGTGCTGACATGCCAAATAGCATACATGGGTTCACAACTAAATCTGATGACGCTGGTAACAGTGGGTGCTGGATAAGGCTGAGTTGCAGGAGTAACGGGACATGTGGGGTGGTTTGCTGAACAGCATGGGGGGATTCTTTGTGCTCTCCCTTTCTCTGCTTGGGACCTCCTGGTCCATAGAACAGCAGCAGTACATAACTTCTGTAGACGAGTAAAACAAATCTAATTTCACTCCCAGGTGGAAGGGAGGAAGAGATGGGGCTGGAAAAAGAAATGGAAAAGAAGAAAAAACAAAAGCTAGGTGGAAGCCCTAAAAAAAAAACAGAAATGTGAATGAAAATCTGTTGGTATCAATTGCTGCCTTTCTCTTCTGGAGCTGCTTCCATTCAGGAGAAAATTTCCCTCAAAGACTGACACAGATGAAGTTTGGTCACTGATCTGCAGCCAGTGAGCACTGACTATAGCTTCGCAAATAGGATTTATGTGAACTAAAAATGAGTTAACAGAGGAAAAGGCATAGCAACTGTGAGAAAACATTTTAGCTTCTTGAACTCATTCTTAATAGCAGCTTTTTATATCACACTTTGCTAGGCAGAAAAAGATGCTTATCTGAGTGGGAAGGTTTAGCAGTTAGCATCTGGGCTTACAGCTAGTTTCATCAGCATGAGCTTTATATTGAAATTCATCCAGAAATGGTAGCATGGTAGGTACTATGTAAATAAATAGCCAATATCTTGTGGCACCCACAATTCAGACAGACCTTCCTGCATAAGAACAGAAAATATTACAACAGAGAACAGCGTTTTCCAAAGAGGTACATGGAGCTTATAATGTATAATTAAGAAATGAATCCTGCTTTCTCAGGACCTGTGTCAGTGCCTTCACTGCCAGCCCTTCCTGCTTGAGCACACATGCCTCCAGACCCAGAGCTGGTGCCCTGGGCAGGGCAAGGATCTCATGCTCCATACCAATGTGCTCTGGGAGGCAAAGACCTGCCTGTGCACACCACTGCTTCATTTGTTCTTTGCACTATCAAAGCAAAGTAACCTTGGCTGCCATTCTGAAATGTAGAATCAGTTCTAAGTTGCCAAATGATTCCTCAAAAGTTGAATAAATGAGCATACCAACCAGTTATAACAATTTTGTCATAGCTGACTTGAAAAAGCCACAGCCATGAAGAACTATTTCATTCAAGAATGAATGACTTGAGGCAACAAGTGTTTATTACAGTAATAAGGCCAGCACCTTCTCTATCTGCTCTCTCAGCACATGAAGAAAAGAGAGACTGGAGCAAGATTTTCAGGTTTGCTCCTGACAAGAAAGAAAGACAGTCTGCCCAGAGCCACCTTCATGATGTAGTGGCTGAGATCCTCCTGGAAGAGGAAGCTGTTATGAATAAGAAAACACTGCAACAGCCTCCCGACAAGATTTATTCTCTTGATGATAAGCCAAATTAGTTTTGCTATTCTCTTCTTAATCTGATTGACAGGACAAATCTGTCATCATTTATCATGACACCTACATTGGAAGTAAATTAAATCAACAAGCATGAAACTATGTAACACTTTATCTTGCATATAACTGCAGGGCAGGATGCACAATGGGACTGTACACTTTCCTTCTGGACACTGTAATGCGTGTCTACTGTCAGCCTGTAGATGAAAGAAACCATTGCAATGGCTCCCTTTGCCCCCAAGGTGGAATCTTCTTGCCTGGAGGCTGTTATTGCATTTGCATCCTAAGAAGCTGCCTTAAAAATAATTTGATAATTGGAAGTTATAGTTTGTGCATCTTAACATTTATTTAATTTAATTGATCATTAGAGTTAATTAAAACAAGTCAATGGCTTCGATCCCAGTTTAAGAACTTGGCATGCATGGGAAAGTGATTATTTCTTCCAACCTGTATTTCTTTCCAGCCTCAGATATCTCTCTGTTATGATATAGAATGTGAATGAGTTGAATATGTAAAAGATGATCACTCTTACTTCTCTGTTGGTTCCCATAAAGACAATGATATTATCAAACAGATATTTAATACACCCACAATTAAAAATGTATTGCACCAAAATAGGAAAAATGTTCTCCATCCTTTCTGCAGCCTCTATAGCAAAAAAGGAAATTACTCTTAATTTAAAAATACTCAATTTTTAAAGTATTATGGATAAATTCTGTAACCTCTATCTAGTTTGATCCGACTCTACATGAATCCACATTTCCATTTCCATTGACTTAAAAGAAAGTAGAACTGCTACATAATTATCATTCAGGCAAAAATTCACTTTGAAATCAAAGAGTTGCCTAAAAAATATAGGATTTTATTCCAAAATTCATTTTATTTTATTTTATTTTATTTTATTTTATTTTATTTTATTTTATTTTATTTTATTTTATTTTTAACTTTTGCAGCAAAAAGTTCCCTCAGCAAGGAATGGATGCTTAAAAAGAAATTACATTTTTAGCTCACCTGGGCAAAAGTGACTTCACATCTGGTGAAGTTTATATTACATACAGATACATTATATTTCTTATTTGTGTATACTGAGTATTTTTAAAAGAACCTATCTAATCTCCAGTCTTTTTCAGAACTAATATATTTATTGCCATAAAGCATTTCCTGACTATAGCAGACAACCTGTGAAAGGTAATATAATCTTGCACACGACAATTTCTTGCAAACACTGTGTGTGGAAAAAAAGATTGTCCTGGTGCCCAAAAATGAAATTTTAAGGCTCCAAAGAAGATATCATGAAAATTACAAATGCATTAATTGCACTGAATAATCTTAATAATCACAGGTAGATATTAGCTTATTGGATATTAGATTATTTTTGTAAATTACTGCAAAATTTTAACCAACCTCATCAGCAGTGACAAAATCTTTGTGTGTACTCATCTCAATATATACAAAATTGAGAAAGTATTGTATATTGTGTCAAACTTCTAAAACAAATCTGTTTTTCTTTCCTTCAACAAATCTATTTTTCTTTGACCTTTAAGTGACCCAAATTTGCTCTGGAACTGTTGAACTATTAAAAAGTTCAACAAAATGGAAGAAATAGCTTTAGTTCATTGTGACCATTTCTGCCTTTTTCAATAGACACATACTAGAGTCTTCACTGAACGGAATAAAACAGAAAATATATTCAGAGTAAGAAAGAAAAAGTTCACATGTTGTTCTAATGCAAGAACTAGGAGACATCAAAAGGAGACAGCAGGAAGCTGTATCAGAACAAGCAAAGCGGGATGTGCAATGGAGCCTTCCCTGGGGAACTCCTTAGCACAGAATATTTTGATGCTACCAATTTTCATGGGTTCAAAAAGCAGCTATGCAAATTCAGCAAAGAAAAAAGTTTATGCAGCTACAAAATATAAAGATAGCATTTCTGCCACAGGACTTCTTTTAGTCTGTATTGCTGAAGACTAAGATTTATTTTGGGAGAATATCGTTACATGCTTGCACATAGGAAGGGGTGGGTGAGAGGGAGAGAAGGTCTTTCACTACTCCCTTCTAGACCTACAATGAATTGCCTTTGAGAAAAAATATTTGGTGAAATGTTGTATAGAGCAGCATCAGGCAGCTGCTCTTGGACAGTTACAGTATCATAGACAATCCTATGAGGTACAAGGTATCGTATAATAGGTACCCAGTTAATTTATTCCACCACCTGGAGTTTGGTATAGCACACTCCTGAGGGCTTCATAGGCATAGCTGTCACACCTGTCCTGGCTGCTTTCTTATAATGAAATGTCTTCATTGTATGTATACATACATACAGGGGTGTATGGTGAGAAGTAGGTCTTGCCATCTGTTTCCATTACATACAAGGAAGTGGAAGAAGCTTTTTAAAGGAAAACATGAAGATTGAACAAATAAATTAATGTAAAAGATGAAAATGGAAATGACACAGATTGCTACTGTGAATGTGATGTACTTACAGAAAAGTGCAATCTCATAACTGCTGAAGGAACTTGGAGTTTATTAAACTCCATCTAGATTTATATTTTTGCACACTAACTAAAGGGATTGATTTAACCTTGCCAGTGTTCAAGAGTCATTTGGAAAATGCCCTTACTAATATGTTTTAACTTTTGGTTAGCTCTGAAGTGGTCCAACAGTGGGACTTGATGATCTTTTGTAGGTCCCTTCCAACTGAACTATTCTATGCTACGCTATGCTATAAAAGTAGCTTTCTGTAAGTCACTTTTTCCCTAACTAAACAGTTCTTGTATTATGTCAGAGTATGAAGAATAAATTACCAGTAACTACTTCTGTTTCAAAGGTTAATAATATATCAATATCCTTGCTTAGCTATTTTATACCTCATGTAATTTTTATCATTTAACTGTTCAGATCTCAGAAATTCTCCGTTTCAGACTACCATTGTGTAGTTTGAAAAATGACACTTTTCTATTCTATTGCTGTGGTCTTTTATATATCAAAAACACTTTGCTCAGCAAGTAAGAAAAACCAGAGTCCTCTGCCTCTCTGGGCAGGGACACCTACCAAAGGGTACCTGGCTTAAAGGTTATCACGGAGGGATGGACAGTCTTCCAGAAGGTCTGTTGTCAATAAACTGGAATTAACACAACCAAATATTCAGATCCAGAGAGACTCTGTAAGGTTGATAAATAAAAATAAAAATAATAATAAAAAATCATGTTTAATTCATAACTAGAGCAGGTTTGATCCTAATATTATCGTGGTTCAGTAAACATGGTACTTTTGAAGCCTTTTCAAAGGAAAGTCGTATTTATCACAGCATTATTATTCAGTCTGATCAGACCAGTCTGCAGCAGCTGTCTTAAACAGAGAACTTACACACATTTCTATGAAGCTTGTGGATAACTTTGAATATGCAGCAAGCAGCAATGCAAGCATCTGTTAAAAAAAAAAGCAAATTTGTTTTATTGCCCACTCCACAGTGCTTGAAGTCCTGGAACCATACCGACAAATGAAATAATTTTAAAATAGGTGACTAAAACCCAGAGATGAGAATCACTGCCCCTGGAAGGACCACCCTTCCTTCACTGACAGTGGAGGGAGCCTTGCATTGGCTCTCATTGGTATCTCTAAAAATACCAGAAAATAAGTGGAAGAGCTGCCATTCTGGGAATCCTCAGTCAGTGCATGGGAAACATCAGTATGTACACTCCTGTAAGGGCCAAAGTGAAAATGCTTCTTCAAGGTAGTCAGTCCCTTTGAGTGCTTTGTGCTGCTCTAGGAAAATGCAAACTAAAGAATAGTTGCAAATAATTTTTGATTTGCCACATTTTATACAGAAGGAATTGATGTTTATATAATATAGCTGCAGCTTGCTAGTCCTATCCCATGGTAGTACTGCCCTCAGGAAGATTCTTGCTCAGTATTCTTGAATATGTTAAAAAAAAATCCTAAATAAGGAAAAATATTGAAAACAATAAAGTTGCAGTTTTGCCTGAAATCATCTATGAACACCTATGTAAAAAAAAGAAATATAGTCTGTTGTAATCCCTGTGAAAATGCACTGTTAAATCAGGAAATCAAACTGGATTCTTTATTCTGAATTATCATCATTAGCAAACTTGATTTCACTCATATGCACGAGCAATTTATTCTGTATGCTGCATGCATAAACAGCTCTCCTCAGACTTCAAAGAGCAGAAGAAATCTTTTTCTCTTTCAGTGGGTGACCTAAGCCTGTGTGCAGTGTCCTGTTGCACGTGCTGCATTGCTGCAGCACCACTGTCCCCACTGCCCTGTCCCCATGCAGCTGTAAGATGGTGACAAGAAGTTTGGCTTAGAGATCTTTACTATATTCTGCATATAAAAAACAATAAAACTGAAGATACTGTTTGAAAGTAAGTCACAGATTCCATCTCCAACCAATTAAGAAAGAGTGTGAGTCAACTCCAAAAGACAATTCATCCCACTTGTTCTGTGCACCCACTTTACGATAGGGTAAGACTCTGCTTGGAGGTGTCACTCCTCCTTCACTGACAACAGCAGAAGCCTGTACAACCAGCTGGGAGCGGGGGGCTGACAACAGATAGCTGAGCTAAGCCCCAGTTTATGAACCAGACAGTGTCGTGATGTACCTCCTCCTTCTCCATGTCTCCATGTTTCAGGCAGTTCCAAACGATCACAAACACAGTCTGATGGGAAAGACAGAAGGAATGCATGCAGCCAATGGCAGAAATTATCTGGCATCAGAGGGAAAGTGATTCAACCACAACCTCATGATTATAGATTTAACTTGAAACCTTATGTACCAAAAAAGCCCCAGAGGGCAAAAGGAAGCCCATCAGGCTCCCCAGAGCATCTGCCAGACCTCTGCCTGTGCAGGTTCTGTTTGTTTCTGAACCAGATTGTGTTGAGTCAGTGTTGCATGCAGAGCTGATTACAAGATAATTTGGTGACACAAGGCCGTTTAATGGGCTGAGCATGGACATGTTAATAGAAACATGTCAAGAATTAACTGTACAACTCTGCAGATGCCTCAACTTTGTTGACATACACTGTTGTCTTCATTTCCAGTTGGATAACACTGTATTGGGCTTACATGTGAAGGTTTTGGTGGCAGGGGGGCTGCAGGGAGGGTCTCTGTGAGCAGAGCCCAGCAGCTGCCCCATGTCAGACAAGAGCCAGCTCTAGCTGCTCCAAAAGGGACCTGCTGCTGGCCAGAGCCGAGCCAGGGAGCGATGCCGGTTGGGCCTCTGGGAGAGCAGAGTTAAGAAAGGGAAAAGGGAAAGGTGTTTTTAGTTTGCTTTTAGTTTCCCACTGCTGTAGTCTGTTAGTGATAGGCAATAAATTACATTAATCTCCCTATGCTGAGTCTGTTTTGCTGTGATGGTAAGTGGTGAGTGATCTCCCTGTCCTTATCTCAACCCTTGAGCCCTTTTTCATTGCATTTTCTCCCCCTGTTCTGTTGAGGAGAGGAAACAAGAGAGCGGCATGGTGGAGCTAAACTGCCCATCAGCATGAAACCACCACACACTTCATTACAGTGTGACTAAATAACAGAATCTGAATAGAAGCTTTAGCTTTAAAAATAATGTTTTCTAATAAATGCATTTTGAAACTGGCTTTAACAGTTAATATGGCAGATTCTGAATGTCTTGCGATGGCAAGATTTAATGGCTATTAATTATTATTACTATTACTATTTTTGTATTTAGTTTCCATTGTAATAATACTGTTCCTGAGGATGTTGGGGAGAATTTGGGTTTGATTTAATGAGATGGGTTCAGACCATTGCTTCTACCCAGGGTTACTGTAGAATGCAAGATGCAGATTTTGTTCTTTTTCATCAACTCCTATGACATGGGAGAGGACAATTTTTTAGAAAAACAGCTACTTATTATTAGGGAGTCAGCAACAGAGCATCTGCTACATGCAATTCTATCCCCTATACCAAGTTAACACCTTGTTTCTGTGAGATTGCTTTCTAGTGTTCAGAAATTCTAGTCTAAACTTCCACCAAGTAGATCTCAGCATTTCCTTGCCTGGTACATTAAAGAACCTTGTTTTAACAGGAACATGCATAAATACATGCACACCATAATCAAGTCAACTCTTAGCTTCCTCTGAGATAAAATATTTAGACTGAACATTTTTTTCTGTACTCTGTATTCTTCTTTCTCTGGCAGTTTGTTTCCAGACCTCATTTCATTCTTATTTTTGTTGTTGTTGCCAGTGTTTTTTTCCTACTTCTCACTTGAACAAACATTTTACTACAGGAACAGAGGGAGGTGAAAATAGTATAAAGGTACCTTCAGTGTGGGTGTGGGAATAGCCATGAGAAAACAGCAGGCCAAAGAGAAGAAAAAATCATACTGAGAAGGCAGCGTGAACATTTCCCAAGGATTGGTAAGCTGTAGAGACTAGTAGGCATGCTGCATCTGCAAGAACTGATAGATATAAAACACCAGTGGTCTTTACCAGTACAGCAGCACACACAAGAACCAGCAACGGGCAGTACAGCTCAGACCACATCCAAGAGGACAGTGTCTGCCCTTTGCAGGAAAACACTACTGGATTATCCATACACCTGATGAAACAAAGGGTGGTCCGAGGGACTTTCTGACAAACCATCTAGAAGCCACTAGCGTGCCAGCATGACCCCCTGCTTCTGAATGTACGGCTGGGGCTGGGCTCTCCGCTGGGGCTCCAGCTGGGCAATGATGAGAGGATGTGTGAGTGAACCAAGTGAATTTGTGAAAGTGTTTTGTGAACAGTTATTTACTACTGTTGGTAAAATCTAGCCATTGTGGCTAGTAACAACAGCTTAATGAGTAGGTTTTGTAAGATGCAGTCATTGTGAACTTTGACTTGTGTCACCACATCCCTTATCGGGGAAAAGGGAATTTACAGCAGAAAGTTACTCTCATTTACTTTTGTACTCCCTTACCATTGGGGGTTACAGCAGAGAAAACAATAAGCCCGTCACCACTGCACTTATTCCCACTGTGGTGGTTTTGCACCTGTAAGGTTTGTTTCTCAGCCCTACGACTGCTGTTGAAGCAGCAAAAGGCAGGAAGAGCAGGGGACTCTGACAGCCAGAATCATTTTCATTTCTTCCACCTCCATGCAGCCAAGGATACATTAATCCTGCTTAGCCCCATTGTCTCCATGGGAGCTCACATATAGTTAGAGTGAACTTCTTTCCTCATATAAATATTAGACATCTAAATCTGAGCCAGTTTTCTGGGCTCCCTTTAGAGTTCATAGGGAGGAATGGGCAATTAGTTCCCATTCATCTGATTTACCTACATAACAACTGCCCTTCTGATGTTCTCATATCTCTTCATTAGTTATGAACAGAATCCAGGGTGACTTACCCTGATTTAAGAACCTAGCTCTTAGCTGTCTGAACCAAGATACCCAGTCTTAACGATCTCCGATTGCAGTTGAAAGCCCTGCTTTCCAAGACACATCTCCCCAGCTCCCACAACACATGATAATGGAGTTCTTTGTCCCTATACACCTATTAATGTTTATTTATATGCACGATAATTACATCTCGCAGAACGAAGCCACCTCTACCACTCCATTCAGATCATCTCTGCCACCCACTCGATTTATGATAACCTCATTACTAGCATTCTTGGCAACGATGATACATTTCCTTTCATGTCAAAGTGTTTCATAGCAAAGGTCCGAGAACAAGTGTTATAAAGCCTATGAACTATTCCTTCGTGGGTTTCTCATCAACAATACATGCCAGGTATTCATGCTCTTGAGATAAACTGTTACAACATATCTACCCCAGCTGAAAGAACCCTGACTGTATACAATACAAAGGAGAAAACACTTTAAAAATTAAGGGAATAAACTATATAGGTGAAGAGCAGCATGACATGAACGCTTAGAGTTGGAAAAGCCACCATTAATTTAAGTTTGTCTTGATCTTTAACATACAGAATTCATGATATTTCTTTTTATTTAATAGGATTGTCTGTGGTGCAATCAAGCAACATTGCTATGAAAACTATTATGAAGGAATAGAATGCAATCTTATCTTGTAGAGGGAGCTTGCTGAATAGGGGCAAGAGTCCTGTGTCTCCTCTGCCTAGACTTCACCAGAAAATCATAGAATCATAGAACATCCTGAGTTGGAAGGGACCCACAAGGATCAACAAGTCCAACTCCTGGCTGCACACAGGACCACACAAAAATCAGACTGCATGTCTGAGAGCATTGTCCAAATGCTTCTTGAACTCCAGCAGGCTCGGTGCCATGACCACCTCCGTGGGGAGCCTGTTCCAGTGCCCAACCACCCTCTCGGTGAAGAACCTTTTCCTAACACCCAGCCTGACCCTCCCCTGTCACAGCTCCATGCCGCTCCCTCGGGTCCTGTTGCTGTCACCAGGGAGCAGAGATCAGCGCCTGCCCCTGCGCTCCCCTCGTGAGGAAGCTGCAGGCCGCCATGAGGCCTCCCCTCAGTCTCCTCTGCTCTGGGCTGAACAAACCAAGGGACCTCAGCCACTCCTCATACATCTTCCCCTCTAGATCCCTCACCATCTTTGTAGACCTCCTTTGGGCACTCCCTAATTGTTTTATGTCCTTTTTATACTGTGCTGCCCAAAGCCACACACAGAGCTCGAGGTGAGGCTGCCCCAGCGCAGAGCAGGACCCTCCCTTCCCTCGACCAGCCGGCAGTGCTGTGCCTGAGGCACCCCAGGGTGCGCTTGGCCCTCCTGGCTGCCAGGGCACGCTGTGACTCATGTGCCACTTGCTGTCAGCCAGAGCCCCCAGGTCCCTGTCTGCGGGGCTGCTCCCCAGCCTCGCGCCCCCCAGTCTGTACGTACAGCCAGGGCTGCCCCATCCTAGGTGCAGAATCTGGCACTTGTTCCTGTTAAACTTCATACAGTTGGTGGTTGTCCAGCCCTCTAATTTGTCATGATCTCTCTGCAAGGCCTCTCTGCCCTCGAGGGAGTCGACAGCTCCTCCCAGTTTAGTGTCATCCGCAAAAGGTTCATGGAGTAGCCAGTGAGGGTTGTGCCAGCCAGGTTCAAAGAAGCCATGGAGAAAGACTCTTTTATTGTCCACCATATTTTCAAATTACATAAAGTTGAAGAATGGCAATTGTCACTCAGGCTGCAGGATCAGGTTGCACAGCAGCTCCTGGGCATGGAGGATTTGCAGTTCCCATGTGAATGGGGGACTGCTCCAACACATTCTTGGGAGAAGAATGAGAATAAACTCTCCTCAGACAGTTTTGCCATAAAATCTTTGCATTGTGTAAGCTGATGAGGTTTTATGAGTATTTTGAAGTCCATTTCCCAGAAGCCCTGCTAAGAAGTAAATCCCTCAGATTGTTTGGCATATGTTATAAAAGGCATGTAGCTTATCAAAGGGAGGAAAGGACACTGCTTAGAAAGAAATGTCAGCTGCTAAAAAGGCTTGTGCTGTCCATACAGATAGTTATGTAACCAGACTAGTCAGTTTGAAAATCACCTCTCTACAGCTAGAACTGCAAGAACTTGCTGTTTTGTGAGGGGCTGACACAGAAGGTGTTGTCTGGAATGGTACAGAAGGAAGAAAATTTGTGCGGCCAAAGCCCAATTAGAGTTGAAGCTGGCCAGGACTGTGGGAGACAATAAAAAGGGCTTTTTTAAAATGTGAATAGAAAAAGGAGGACCAGAGAAAACATAGGTCTACTACTTGATGGGGATGGTCACCTCACAAACAAGGACAAAGGGAAAGCAGAGACGTTTAATGCCTTCCTTGCCTCTGTCTTCAACACCAATGATGGGCTTTGGGACCCCGGGTGCCCTGAGCTGGAGGACCATGACGGTGGGAACGATAAACTCCCAACCGACCCCAAATGTGTGCGGGGTTTGCTGCTCCACCTAGATCCATGGGGCCTGATGGGATTCATCTCAGGGAGCTCAGAGAGCTGGCTGACATTGCGGGACCTCTCTCAATTACTTTTCAATGGTCTTGGGAATCTGGAGAGGTCCCGGTTGACTGGAAACTGGCAAATGTTGTGCCAATTTTCAAGAAGGGCAAGAAAGAAG